>APFE030501717.1:494046-605034 GCA_000404065.3 Pinus taeda
GTAAACTGACTACCTTGATCTATGACCAATTCTCTTGGATACCTGAACTTGTAGAAGATGTTCTCTCTAAAAAATTCAGCTACTTTTTCCTTTGTCGCTGCTTTGATTTCTTTTGTCTCTGCCCACTTTGTTAGGTAATCGGTGCACACAATGATGTATTGCTTCTGCTTTGAAGGAGGGTGGATGGGCCCCACAAAGTCGATGCCCCACTTATCAAATGGCTCAAATGTCACTTGAGGTTGCATGGGCATCTCATCCTTTGGAGTAGGTTTCCCATCCTCTGACACCGATCATACTAGCCGGTATATCTCCTCACATCTTGATGAAGAGTGGGCTAGTAGTAGCCTACTTGCAGTATCTTGAAGGTAGTTATTTTTGCTACAAAATGACTTCCACAAGGCCCATCATCACAGGTTAGGAGGATGTCAAAGACTTCCTCCTCCCTGAAACATCTTCTCAAGATCTGATCTGGGCCAAGTTTGAAGAGATTTCCCCCAATCCAAGTGAAAGGGGTGCTTTTCCTTACGATCTTGCTCTTCTCTTTTGAGGACAGGTGTGGTGGAAACTGTGATGAAACCAAGTAGTTTGCTATATCAGCAACCAGGGAGAGAGTACTGAAATAGCAAACAAGTGTTCATCTGGAATTTGATCATCCACCATTCCTTCTTCACCTACAGGAAAATTTACTCTATAAAAAATGTCAGCAACAACATCTTCTTTACCAGGCTTATCAATAATGGCCAAATCAAACTGCTGCTATAAAAGCAACCATCTAATAATGCGAGCATTCACATTCGGTTTGTTCATTAAATATCTAATTGCAGCATGATCAGTGTGAAAAAAATTTTGATAGCCTATGATATAATGTCTGAATTTGTTTAAGGAATGCACGGCAACTAGGAGTTCCTTCTCGGTCATTGTATAGTTTAACTCGGCCTTTGACAAGTTTTTGCTTATAAATTATATGGCATTAGGCAACTTTTTATCAATTTGTCCCAAGGCCACTCCTCTTGCTTTGTTCGAGGAATTTGTGTGAATGTGGAAAGGTAGGGCCCAGTTTGGGCCTCTCAGAATTGGGGCAGTCACGAGCTTGCTCTTGAAGGTATCTCGAGCTTCTTGACAGTTTTCCGACCATATAAACTCGACATCTTTACCTAAAAGGCCAAACAAAGGAGAGGCTAGCTTGCTGAAATCTTTAATGAATCTTTGGTAATACCCAGGTAAGCCTAGGAAACTTTTGACATCTCTCACTTTTTGAGGAGGTGGGACCCTTTGGATGATGGAAATTTTGTTGGGGTCCACCTCAAGTCCTTGTTGAGATATTGCATGACCTAGCACAGCCCCTTCAATCATAAAAAATTCACAATTTTCTGGAGTGAGGGACAAGTTCATCTCAATACACTTGTCTAGAACTTTTCCTAGATTAGATAAGGCTTCGTGAAAGTCAGATCCATAAGGAGTAAAGTCATCCATGTATATCTCTACTGCATCATGAACTAATTCAGAGAATATACTCAATATCGCTCTTTGGAAAGTGGCAGGAGCATTACAAAAACCAAAAGGAAGGACTCGATATGCAAAGGTTCCCCAAGGGCAATGAAAGTGGGCTTATCTTGGTCTTCTGGGCTGATTTGAATCTGATTGTACCCACTAAATCCATCTAGGAAAGAGAAAAACTTTTTCCCTGCCAGACCGTCTAACACTTGATCTATGAAAGGTAAAAGAAAATGGTCCCTTTTAGTGGTTTTATTCAACTCTCGATATTCAACACAAATTCTCCACTTACCATTTTTTTTTGGCACTAGCACCAAAGGAGAGACCCATTCATTGTCAGAGATGGGATAAATGAATCCTGCATCAAGCAATTTCTATAGTTCTTCCTTAACGATATCTTTAAGTGTTGGGTTCATCCTCCTTTGAGATTAGCTTGCAATCTTCCTTGATGTATATATGATGAGTACATAATGAGGGGTGCACTCCCTTAATCTCCTTATAACTCCAGGAGAAAGCATCTTCTCAGCAAGCTACACAGTTCCTTCTCTTGGGAAGTGGATAGGGATGGATTGATTTTCAAGGTTCTTTCTAGGCCGAACTCTATATTCTTAACATGGAGAGAGGTGGAGTCGGTTGCACAGAGATTAGTTGAGGGGTTGTTTTGGGTTTCTCTTACTATGTCCTCTAATGGTGATACACTGGGAGGTGGATTCTGAATCAGATTTTCAATCATATCATCCTCATCTTGTTGTTTCCCCCCATGGAGATTCCTAACGCACAAAGCAGTGCATAATAGACTACATCCTCATCTTCATCCTCCAACCAGAGAGGTAGATCTTGTTCTAACAAGGGTTGGGCAGGAGGATATAGGATTAACTTCTTGGACATATGCCCATTCTTTATGGTCATGTTCCCAGCTTGACAACTGATGTAGGCATCGACAGTAGCCAACCAGGGTCTTCCTAGAATGAGAGGATACCCAATGAGCTTTGCCTCTGGCTGGAGAACTAAGAAATCAACAAGGTATTCCCAAGAATCAATGGAGACCATCACATCTTCCACAATCCCTTCAAGGGTCATGATGGAGTGGTCTGCTAACTGTAGCACGGTCATGATCTTCCTCAAGGAGCCCTCGAGGTTGAGTTTGAGCATTGTGTCCTTTCTCATCACATTAATGGCAACTCCCAGATCATTTTGGGTGTGTGGGATCATGGTGCCATTGATGTGGACATCAACTACTGGGCTTCCAGGGTCTAGATATTTTGGATAGATTACCTGCCTCAACATTAGGTCAGACAATTGCCCTATGACATTGATGGTTGGGGAATCTCTCTTGCACCTTCCTAGATACCTAAAGCACTTCTATTTGATTAACCTATTGTAGATAAGCACATCTTTGATGGCCTGGAGAAGTAGTATATTCACACATAAATGTTTCAATTCCCCGAGGAGTTCAGTTTCTTTTGGGGTAGGCTAGACTTCCACGGATAGTCTCTGAGGAAAGGGTGGAATTGCTTTAGGTTCACTTTCCTCTTTCTCTTCCTCAAAATCCCTGGGTGGAGGCTGGCTATCTAGGAGAACTTTTCCAGATCACAACTTAATTTCCTAAATCTCCACAGCCTAAGTTGGGCATGATGGTTCCCCACTATACACTTGCTGAGCCTATCTGTTTTTCAGGTTCGGATTTGGCTGGGTAGGAATTTGGGGTTAATTTGGTGGAGCAGGAGGTAACAGTTGTGGTTGGACAGGTGTTTGAGGCAAAAGAGTGGGAGGAGATTTGTATTGGAGCCTCCACCCATGATGAGATGCATTCCATTGAGGCTGCGGCTGAGCATAGGATTGAAATGAGTGGGTGGCTGGTTGGGCGTGATATTGAGATGTGAAGGACTGAGGTGTGGACTAGGAAGGATGAGTAGGGGGGCCCCAAGAAGGTATGGAGGTGACTTGGTTGGGGTTGTAGTATGCCTGAGATGTCCCTTGCATCCCCTGCTGGTATGGTCTAGGTCCGTGTAACCTCCTTTGGTTTATGTAATAGAGTTGTTCAGTGACTCCCCCAACCCCTTGATATACAAATTTAAGTATGGGTAAGGAAGGACACTTGTCTGTAGAATGATTTTCTTCAAAGACTGAACAAACTTCTATAGATTTCAATGGGCATTCATTCTTAGGATGCCTCCTGGTGCACCAAGGGAAAAAATGGCCAAAGCCCTCTTTGCTTCCTCTTGTTTCCTTCTAATATGCAAGGTATCCATTTGCATGGAAAGAGTCTGCAGCATCTCATTCTTGAGGTCTTCCAGCATGTTTCCAATTTCTCCTTTAATGGATGAGTAGGAGGAAGAGATACTGGCTATGGGTTGACTCCCCCTACCTTTCTTTTTGGCTACCCTAGAATGGTTTCTAAAAACAGTCTTTATGTCCTCATAGGATAGTTGGTAGATGTCTCCCCTAGCCAGTAGATGTAGGGTGTCTAAAAGATCTTCCCGAATTCCCCTAAGCAGGACCAACTTCAGAGACTCAGGGTCAAGTGTACATCTGGCCCTTTTGTAACTGAGCTAGAACCTCCCCTCATAGTCCTCCAGGGACTCATCACTTCCTATAGTCATTCGGAAAATTTCTTCTTTAGTATATTTTGACCTATAATAGTCTCGATACTTGTTGTTAAAGGCTTGCTGCATCTGAGCCCAAGTTGTGATTCTATTACCAGGTAATCCCATGAACTAGCGCAATGATGCATCCTTGAGAGTAGAAGGGAACAATTTCAACTTTTGCTCATCTTCTGCATAGTCATAGGTTTGACAGATAACAAAAAACTCAAACAAGAAGGTGTCAGGATCTTCTGTAGTCAGAACATGGAAATGAGGTGGGGCGAAAGGGCTTATCTTCTTCATTTTGTTATCCCCATTGGTCTCCTGAATGGAAAGGTACCCTCTATTTTTTCTCCATTCCCCCTAGCATTTATGTGTTCAATCATTGGCTCCAAATGAATGTTTTCTTGTTCTTCTTCCCCTATAGGTTCTTCAAATATGTCTGGCTGTTCACCTAAGGGTTCTTCTTAACTGCAGCCACCAAAGAAGAGAGAAGGTTGGTTGTGTGAAGCAGTGGGGGTGTTGGGAAATTTTTTTCCTAAATTATCTCTATTCCTACGAGGCATGAAAGGAAATCTTTTTGGTTGGTTTTTGTTTCTTTTTCCCCACATTGATAGTACCTACAAAAATGAAATTGGTTGAACAAAACAAATAACAACTAACCGAAATGAACTTGCTGAAATGAAATTTGAAGAATTGAAAAGGAAAGCAAGGAAATGTAGAACTGAAGGAAAAAAAAGGACTAGTCTACTTTTGCTAAAATGAAATTTGCAGAATTGAAAAGGAAACCAAGGAAATGCAGAACTGAAGGAAAAGAAAGGACTAGTCTACTTTTGTTGAAATAAACTATTAGCATAATGTTGCAAGAAAAAAAATAGAAGAAAGCAGTGATCACAGAATACTTTGATGCTTCTCCAACAACGACGCCAAAAAGTGGTGAGCACCAGTATTGCAACAATAATGCTGCAACTCCTGGGCTGCCTACTTTACTCTTATCAAACCGGTAGTTTGTAACAAACTTGGAAGCGACGGTGCTATATGCACAAGTACTAGTTCTTACTGCAGGTTGTCACTTGGTCAGCCGGTGCAAGATCACTAGGAGCTCAGCCAACTTCTATGGTTTCTAGAAGAAGCTCTATATGTGATGAAAGGAAAGAAAAATAGATGCTATTCTAATTTGCAGAAAGGAGAAAGACTGAAAGGTAAAGAAAACCAAGTAAACCCTAATTAACCAACTAAACCTACTTTTGCAGAAAGAACTATGAGAACCATGAAAATAATTTCATTATCTATTCAAAGAGGTAAACAACATCTAACTAAGCTATTTCTGGAGGTAAATAAGAAAAAAACATCTTTTTGAATTTTTATGTGAATTTGACATGCATGTAATTTATTGTGTGTGAAGGTGGCAGTGAATAGGTGGTGTTGGAGGGTGGATTTGAGACTTAAGAGGATGTAGGATAGTGTGGATGGGTCCTAGGAGGTCTTAGGTAGCCTTCTGGAGGCTTTTCCCACACTCGACCTTCAAAATAAAGCCTACAGGAAAATCTACAAGAGGACACAAGAAATCTACAGGAGGAAAAACATCGTTCTACAAGAGGCCTACAGGAGGAGGCCGAGATTATTTTTGGCTATTTTGAGGGTGTGAGAGTGGGTGGAAAAGGTGGATGAAGGTTGGAATGAAGTTTTAGGGCACCTAGGGTCCACCATGAATCATTAGGAGAGAGAAAGATGATTGGATTTGCTCAAGGAAACAGGAAGAAATTCTATGGAAAATGCAGGAAACTAAGGCAGAATTGAGGGGAGACTTGGGCGACTTGTAGGCCATGGATTAGATGGAGGATGGGATGGATAATAGGCTGACCTGCTACTAGAAGATATTTTCCACATAAAAAACTAACAGTCAGCCAATGAGATTAAACAAGCAATGAAATAAGTGCATCTAGAAAAACAGAGTTTTGCATCAAACTAGTCTAAAATGTGATTTATGAAAGGAAATGCTGATAACTGCTACAAGAGAGGAAAGCATGAAGGAATACTATTGTAAAACAAGAAGTGAGCATGATGAAGAAGTTCTGAAGCAAAGAAAACTAGACTATTAACCAACTAAAAACTGCAAACACTAGAAGTCCTATGAATGAGGGAAATCTGTCTTTTTGGGGCAGAAATAGGGTCTTTGCCTCAGATCATGGTCCCATAGGGAGGAAGAGAGGCGAAGGCACAATTTATAGCCTTTTGAATCTTTTCTTTATCACTGCTTAAGCTGCTATAGAAAGAACAAATGGAAGAAAACTATTGAATAATAAAAAACAACCTATTCTTAACCATAAAAGAAATTCATCTAACAACAACCTGATCTACAACTAAATTAAAACATAAAAATACAAGTAAAGAGGAACTTGGCTGCTTGGATTGGGCCTTAACTCGAGAGATTCAGCCCTATAAGGTAACTCAATGCTAACTCAAAAAGGATTCCATCTTTATTTCCAAAACAATAACAAGATTACATGAAACTATCACAAAATAATAAGCTCAAAGTTGAGCAGAGTTTACATAAGCAAAAGTCCAAAAAAAATCCGACAAAAATATAACCCTAGTGAGGCCCTAGTCGTCTCTACTTATAAAAATGAAGCTACTAATAGATTCCTTAAAATCAGGGAGGCTTGGTTCCCAAAACTTGAGATAATCATCAGTCATCCTCCACTTGATCGGCTGCCTTGTAGTGCATGACTTGGCTGCTTGTACTTTGAGCTGAATGAAGGGGAATTCGAAGTGAGGAATAATTAATGAGGGGGATTCCCTCCTATAAGTCCTCTCCTTTTTCCACTTCGAGTTATTGCTACCATTTGTCCATTGGATCCTTGATTTTGACCACAAAGTTCATCAATAATCCACATTAAACACATATTAGACCACATGACATGATAACTAACTCAAATCACTCCATAAGCATAAATATAATAAGAAATCATACAATAAGCTAAGAGAATGGTTGATTTGACTAGTTTAGGAGGTAAAATGAGCCCATATAATTACCCATTTATGAGGCTCATCATGTAGTATTCTTCAAAGTGTCCACCTTTTGTCTTCTATCATATTCCTCAAAAAGTGATACTTAACATTAATGTGCTTTGTCTTTGAATGGTAGGCAGGGTCCTTTGGCAAGAAAATTGCACTTTGGCTATCACAATCTATCCTTATATCTCCCTATACTAACCATATACTTGAACACAATCTCCACAACCAAACTACTTCCTTGCTTGCATGAGTGGCTGCCATGTATTCTGCCTCTGTAGTTGATAATGCCATGATATATTGTTTCTTACCCATCCAACTGACTGCACCTCCAAATAGCTTAAACACATACCCACTAGTAGATCTTCTTTGATCTAAATCTCTAGCCCAGTCTGCATCAACAAAGCCATGGATATCTAAAATATGTCCAATCTCGGTCTTCCTTGGTAGCAAAAACCATAATCACTAGTGCCACGCAAATACCTGAAAACCTGCTTCATTGTTGTCCAATGCTCCTTCCCTGGTTTTGACATAAACCTGCTCAATACTCCCACTGCATGTGCAATGTCTGGTCTAGTATAGACCATTGCATAAATCAGGGTACCGATTGCACTTGCATATGGAACACGGGAGATGTCCTCTTCCTCTTCTTGTGTCTTGGGACATTGTTCAACATATAACTTTACACCTACAGGAATAGGAATCTTCACCGGTTTACTATCCTGCATATTAAACCATTGCAGTATTGTCTCGACATACTTCCTTTGGTTTAACCAGAGCTTCCTCTTTGCCCGATCTCTTTTAATTTCCATGCCCAAAATATATTTTGCAGCACCAAGATCTTTCATGCCGAATTTGGAGGAACAATTGGGTTTTGAAATCCTGGATAATTTCTTTGTCACTTCCAATCAACATCATATCATCCACATACAAGAATAGATAAATAACACGATCACCAATTAATTTAAAATACACACAGTGATCTGCTTTGCTTCTGGTGAAGCCAAGTCCTCGTATAAATGTATCAAATTTCTGATACCACATCCTTGGTGATTGTTTTAACCCATTGAGAGACTTCTTTAACTTGCATACCATTTATTTCTTACCCTTCACCTCAAAAGCTTCAGGTTGCTTCATGTAGATTTCCTCTTCTAGATCCTTGTGAAGAAATGTTGTCTTCACTTCCATCTGTTCTACCTCATAATCAAAAGTAGCAGCAACAGATAAAAGTAATCTAATAGAAGCTACTTTGGCAACAAGAGAAAAAATATCACCAAAATCAATTCTCAATACCTGTGAATAACCTTTTTCTACCAACTGAGCTTTATATTTCTCCACCTTTCCTTTTGTATTTGTCTTCTTCTTAAACACCCATTTGTTGCTAATGGGTTTCCTTCCAACCGGAAACTCCATCAGATCCTAAGCCTCATTTTTGTGCAAAGATGCCATTTCATCAACCATGGCCTCTTTTCAGAGTTTACCATCCTATCAATCTACTTCTTCCTTCACAGTTCTGGGATCATCATTAGTAATAGATAAAGCAAAATTTGAATAGAAAGTAGATGGACAATACCTTTCTGGTTGCCTTCTTTTTCGAACTAATCTTCTCACACCCAGAGTTTGTGGCTCTTCATCTTTTGTTGTAGAGTCTGATTCTTCCTCCTTAAGCTCAAACTTTATCTTCTCAGGTTCCTTTGATGGGACTTCATGTTTAATAACATCTTTCACTTCTCTGAACACTACATCTCGGTTGTACACGACTTTCCTTGTTACTGGGTTCCAAATCTTATAACCCTTCAAACCATTATTATACCCAATAAAGATGCACTTTTCATATTTACTATCCAACTTGGTTCTTTTCTCCTTTAAAACATGTACATATGCATCACATCCAAATACCCTCACATGTGAAAGAGATGGTTTCTTACCAGTCCATACCTCTTGTGGAGTCTTATCCTCCAACACTGATGAAGGTGATCTATTGACCAGGTAACATGTTGTCTCCATCGCCTCTGCCCAGAATTCTTGTCCTGACCTAGCACCACTAAGCATGCTTCTTGCCCATTCCATCAATGTCTTATTCATTCTTTTTGCAATTCCATTTTCCTCAGGTGTATATGGAGTAGTTTTCTACTATTCTATACCACACTTATTACAAAATTCTTCAAATTCCTTGCTGCAAAACTCTCCACCATTATCTGTCCTCAGTACCTTTATCTTCTTCTCTGTCTGGTTTTCCACCAGAGCCTTAAATTATTTAAACCTGTCAAAGACTTCAAATTTCTTCTTAAGGAAATATATCCATGTATTCCTGGAGATGTCATCTATAAATGATACATAGTACACAGACTTACCTAGTGATGGAACTTTCACAGGTCCAAACAAATCACTGTGCACAAACTCTAATATTTGTTTCACCCTCTTACCAGCAGAGGGTAAACTCACCCGATTTTGCTTCCCATATACAAAATTTTCACATAAATCAAAATACAGAGAGCTATTAGTCATACCTTCTACCATACGTTTACCATGAAGTATTCGAAGGCCCTTCTCTCCAATATGTCCAAGCCTTTGATGCCATAGCATGGTATTTTCTCCAGAGACCACTAGATTTTCTGCTCCACTTTCAGGAACCACGGAACTGCTGCACCCATCAACAACAGTGCTACCTTGCAGCTTGTACAGAGTTCCAATCCGAACTCCCCACATCAATACCAGTGCTCCCCGAACCATCTTGTAAGTATCCTTCTCAAACAATGTTTTTACACTTGCATCATCCAGCTTGCTTACAAAAACCAGATTTCTAGCCAATGCAGGAATATGCAGAACACTGGGAAGCGTTCTAACCCTTCCACCTTGCAACTATAACTTTACTTTTTCGCAACCAACGATTCTAGCCTTCCTATCATCCCATAAGAAGACATCACCACCATCGTATTTCCAATACTCACAGAACCACTCTCTATGGGGAGTGAAGTGAAAGGATGCACCTGAGTCAATCAACCATGCCTCATGATCTACATGTGTAATCGAAGAAGCCAAGTACATTTCCCCACCTTTATATGAGGTGGTTTTTGCCTCTATAAAAGGAGCATCATCATATCGCTTTCCTTTGTCAGGAGCTTTAGATTTACAGTCCCTTTTGTAGTGCCCTTCCTTTCTGCATTTCCAGCAAACTACCTTTACAGGTTTTCCTGGAGATTTAGATCTCCCTCTAGATTTAGATTTCCCACTCAATGACTTATTTTTGTTTTTGTTCTGGGAACGTCCTCATATATACAAGGCATCACCATTTTGGCTCTCCATATTTTTCTATCTCATCTCCTCCATTAGCAAGGATGGAACTATTTCATCAAACTGCAAGGCAATTACATTATTACCTATTTCAATAACCAGACTATCCCACAAATTTGGTAGAGAACACAACAAACTAATGCACTTATCTTCATCTGAAATTTTAATCTCAACAGATAATAATTGGCTTACCACAATATTAAATGTGTTCAAATTCTCTGTCACCAAGTCTCCATCTTTCATCCTCAAGTTATACAAATTTTTCCATAGGAACAATTTATTCACCAGAGACTTAGATTGGTACAAAGTCCCTAACTTGTCCCACAAAGCCTTAGCCATAGCTTCCCCTGATACATTCAACAATACTGAATCTAAGACACACAATCTTATTATGCTCTTTTCCTTCCAATCCAACTTCTTCCATTCTTCATCGGACACTCCCGTTGGTTTAGTACCCAGATCTACCACGATCCACTGATATTTATCCACCAATAGATCCTCAATCTTGAGTTTCCACAATTCAAAACTCTAACCATTAAATTTCTTGATCTCTATCTTTCCACTGTTCGATGTCTTCTTTCACCACTAGAATCGATCCCGCAAATGTCCCACTGAACGGGATCTACCACAAGCCTAAGCGAAACCCCTCAGCAACAAAGGTGTCCCCTTGAAGTCAAAACAACTCTGATTCCAATTGTAGGTTTTAACCCCATATAGAAATTACCTACGTATGAATTCTAAAAAAAAGAAAATAAACAATGCGAGAGCATAACGCATAGAACACATATACACAGATATTTTCCCTTGGATCCCAAAACCGAGACTACCATATTGATTTTTCATTATGTTCTTTTCAATGTTACAATACATATTTGTACATGCCAAAGCATCCAATACCATGGACCGAAAACCATTGCGTCCAAAACCATGGACTGAAAACCATCGCGTCCAAAACCATGTGCGAAAACCATGCACAAAACCATAGGTACATCTGCCCAACCTAATATAGGGTCAAACCCCCTATGACCCCCCCGTTGTGCATTTGGCGCAACGAAGGGGGGGCTTCGCCCCCCCTCTAACCCCGTAGTCAACTACGCAGGCTAGTCATGGAAAGAATATAACACAACCCAACAATTGAAAGGAAGAAACTTGTCTAATGATTATTGGGTAGAAGCAGTTGCATGTGTTGTTTATGTGATAAACAATTCTCCTGAAAAGAGTGTGATGAATAGAGTACTAAAAGAAACATGGTCAAGTATGTCTTGCAACATACCTCATCTCAGAGTATTTGGATGTGTATCCTATCCACATGTGTTTAAAGATCTAAGAGGCAAATTGGATGATAAAAGTGAAAAATGCATATTTATTGGTTATAGTGAGCAATCAAAAGGTTACAAATTGTATAACCATGTCATAACAATACCATAATTAGCATAGCTCTCATGTTCAGAGAACAAGAGTCATGGAATGATAGTATAGACAAAAATGTTTATGCACAAGTGCCACTGGTGGAAGAAGATGATGCAGCAAAAAAGGAGCAGCAAGAATCACAAGTGAAGACACCAAATAGAGACACACCAACAAGGAATCCAAGATTTTCTGAGCAACACGGATCTTCAAGCAGATCAATAGATTGAGATTCTCTGAGAAATCATTTAAGTGATGAATCAAGCAATGGTAAGAGAAAGATGAGAAGTCTAAAAGATATTTATGATAATTTGGATGTTAGTTTAAATTTTACATTGTTGTCATTCCAACCTTCTTCGTTTGAAGAAGAAATCAAAGATGAAAATTGGGTGTAATCCATGGATGAATAAATTGAAGCTATTGAAAAGTATGATACATGAGATTTGGTTGATTTTCCAAAGGATAAAAGTCTCGTTGATGTGAAATAGGTGTACAAGACAAAGTTGAATGAGAAAGGTGAAATTGAAATACTTAAAGCACGACTTGTAGCAAAATGGTTCTCGTAGAAACCAGGGATAGACTTTGGAGAAATGTTTGCTCTAGTAGCCTGATTGAATACTGTAAGAACAATTCTAGCCACAACAACTCAGAACAAGTGAAAAGTATATCAAATGGATGTGAACTCAACCTTATTGAATGGAATTCTAGAAGAAGAAATTTATGTGCAGCAACCTCCAGGATATGAAGTTGAAGGTAAAGAAGATAAATTTTACAGGTTGAAAAAAACGCTCTATGGACTCAAGCAAGTACCTAGAGCTTGGTATAATAGAACTGATAGCTACATGATCAAGAATGGATTCTGTAGACGCAACATTGAGCATACCTTGTACACAAAAGTAAATGAGCATGGAAAAATTTTGATTGTTTGCTAATATATTGATGACATGATTTATATAGGTGACTTTGAATTGGAAGAATTTAAAGTAGCCATAATGAAAGAGTTTGAGATGAAAAATCTTGGTCTCATGAAATTTTCTTGGCATAGAAGTTGAGAAATCTGAAAAATGAATTTTTATCTGTCAAAATAAATATGCTAGATATTTGTTAAAAAGATTTAGGATGGAAAATTGCAAACATGTCCCTATACCAGTTGCAATAGGTATAAAGTTAAGTAAGGATGATGAAGGACCAGATGTCAATCCAACTCTATTCAAAATATTGGATGGTAACCTCATTTCTCTTGAAGCTACAAGACCTAATATTATGTGAAGAGTGAGTTTGATTTCCAGATTTATAGACTCTAAAAGACACACATTGGAGAGCAGGAAAAAGAATTTTGAGATACATAGTAGGAATTAGAGATTCTGGCATAATGCATGCACGCACAAAAAAGGATTTGATAGGATATATAGATAGTGATTTGCGGTTAGTTTGGATGATAGGAAGATCACTTCCGGTTATTTGTTCCATCTTGGTTCAGGTGTGGTTTCATGGGCATCTAGGAAGTAACCTATTGTGACACTTTCTTCAACAGAAGAAGAATATGTAGTAGCGACATCAACGACACATCAAGCAGTGTGGTTAAGAAGAGTATTTGATGGACTCAAACAAAAACATCAAGGATCAACAACAATATATTGTGACAACAAGTCAATGATTGCACTATCCAAGCTTTTGACACTTGGTATAGCAGAGGGATCCAAGCTTCCTTGAATTGACTCACATCTTCTTCACCATATAGCCTACTGATCAGGGCCACTGCAAACCTTGTAGGCATCCTGAGTTGGTTTGATGGTTGGATACATGCCCTTCCGTCATGACCTGAACGCTCTTCTCCGCGGTTATCCACCATCCTTTTCTCATTTCATGAGAATTTATGTTGTGAGCAAATTGCAGAACCCGGCAATCTATTGATCATTTTGTTTCGTATCAAGTTATTTTAGGCGAGTCGTTAGTTAGAAAAGGTTAAATAACCTTCACCAGGTTCATTATAATCATCAAATTTTGTATGATAAATAGAAAAGCCATAGCTCGTGTGTTTTGTGTGTGAAATTTTTGTTTTGGCTCCTCTTCCTTTCCAACAATATCTTCAATAAGTAATCAAATAATTTTAGGTTTTTGCCACTTAGATATTCCAATTATCGATGGCCAACCATATGATTAAGAGCAAGCACTTCTATGCATGAATGCTAGCATATCAGTATAAAACATATTATATATGTATCAATTTAAACTTTGAAACACTAACACAATTATTCTATAAGATATTTTATATATGTACCGATTCAAATTCAAATGCTTCGGTGTTTAATAAATTAAATATTAAAAGAAATCGCAAGCTTTGAGAACAATAAAAAAAATGTTTGTTTTTATGACCTGGAAAATATCATGAACTTTTCTTTGAATCTTAGAAGTAGAGAGACATCTAATCCCTAATCAAATGATTTTGTTGCAATAAATAAAATATAATCATGATATATTTCTAGTTAAAGAACAACAAAATTTCAAATTTATTCAACTATGTTTATGAAAAACCTTGATCAAGGGGCGGAATAATGGAATACACGGTGAATGCAATCAATGGTTGTGTTTTATTGTTTGGAGATTTCATCGTACATATCTTACACTGAAAGATTTCATTGTTTAGAGGAAGCTTCCTCTCCTCCCCATTACTTAAACCAGTGGGGATACAAAAGCTCCACATAATGAAAGATGCTCAACTTAGATGTCGCCATAAGTAGGGTGAAAATTATGACAACTTAGTTTTTAAAATGGGCTTTGACGTTGCCTTGTCATTGTTTTTTTTTTCCTTAAACTGGCTTTGTGCTGGCTTTGTGATTTGGGAGTCATTCTCTCACTTCTTTTTTAGCATAAAAATAAAAAGTTAAATAATCATATTTAATCTCTTACCTTCTTAAGGTATAGTAGACTATATAGACCTTAGAGGACATTAATCGTCATTATCATATATTAAAATCATCATTTCACTTATCTCTTCATGGTTTTTTTTCCCAGGGGAAAAATCGTAATTCTCATTATATTAATATTGAAAATTACATGTCATATCAACTGCATAAAGTATTATGTGAGTATCAGAGATCGATCGATCCATCTATCCCAGTATATCAGTTTATAGTTCATAAATAATTAACAAAAATAACATAAGTATATACATATATGACCAATGTATAGGACCATCTGATGAAAAAATAAACAACAATAAAATGTATCTACCTATAAACAATATGTTTGATCAGTTGGCTCACTACCCCTGTATAATTGATGAAAGGCATGTGGTAATATTGATAACTTTCTTGATCAATTTGTTCCATTATTAACCATTGGCCGTTGGGCTGCTGCACAGCTTCCTTGGAAAGACCGTAAGGAATTTGGTTCCTTTCCCTATAGATGTATGAGCAAACAATTAAATCAATTTGTGATTTTAATGTAGTAATTTCTTCGAGTAAGGCTTTGAGTGTGTGCACGTGACAATGAGTAAATGAATTGAACCAATCAATGACAATTTTTGAGTCTCCAAAGATCTGTATCTGGTTGCAATTCTTCTCAAGTGCAAAAAAATGACAAGTAATCTGAGGCTATTTAGTTTAGCATAATTGTTTGTGCCATGGCCAAAACCCATATTAAGTTTGTAATGATGGTTGTCTGTGAGGTATAATATAGCTCCTCCTCCATAACCATTTTCTTGTGCAAATCCATTAAAATATTTCCATGGAAAGGATTTATCAATGGCTTAAGGAGTAATGTTCTGAGTCTGGGACATGGGTTCCTCTTCAGGGATCAGTTAGTAAAGGGCCTCTATATTGGTGTCAATGATGTTCCAATGGATGATAGAGTCCTAAAAAATAATTTTTTTCCTTGTTAGCCATATGCTCCAGCAGAATAATAAAGGGAGGTTACGGATTTTCCGAGACTGTGAGGAGCGCCACCACAATTTCCATGCAATTATGATATTCTCCCCTTGCCATCTAATAGTAATATCAAGGGATATATAGATATGATTCCATACCTGCTGAGTCATAGGACACAAGAGGAAGAGATGATTGATAGATTCAGATTGTTCTTTGCAGAGGCTACAACGAGAAGGGCCATGAAAAGATCTGTTTTGTAGGTTGTCATCAGTAGGTGATTTGTTGGTTAATAGGCACCACATGAACAATCTTGATTTGGGAGGTGCCTTTAATTTCTAGAGGCGTTGCCACCACCAGTTGGTTACCTCCGGTTCATGCTCAGATACAATGAAGGAGTAGCCTTCCTTGGGGATGTATCGACCATAGGGAGAAACAACCCATATTAATTCATCCCCACGATCTAATTCTGACATGGGATTCTTCCAGTGCTTCAATATATCTGTTCCAATCATTTCTCTTGTTTTTAGGGATCATGAGATCGTGTGTCGATTTCCAATCTTGTGATAGCCAATTTGTATTTCCTTCATCAACAATCTGGGATAAATATTTTATGCCAGTTTAGTCGAGGAACTCCCTAAGTTCGATTGGTAGGAGGTGGGCATTCCCACAGCTCAACCAAGCATCTTGGACAATACAAACTTGTTCACCTAACTCGATGCACCATGCCAATCCTTTTTTTATGACTGATATGGAATGTGTGATTTCTCTCCAAATGGTGTAGACCCTAGGTTTGTTCCTGATCAGACTTTGAATCCATTCAAGTATCAATTGGGGATGGATGTACTTGTGATATACCACCTCTTTCCATGAGATGGTGGTTGTGAGTATTTGCCAACTCATTTTAGTCGTGAATGCTTTTGTGAAACTGTTTAAATCCTTTAATCCATAGCCACCCCACTTTTTTGGTTTTACGATATGATCTCATTTGACCCAAGCAAAAGTCCCGCCATCATGATTTCCTCTCCATAAGAATCTGCAACAGATTTGTTGTATTCTGCAGGTGATACCTTTAGGGATCCAAGCTAGTGCCATCCAATAAACTGGTATGGCTTCTAATACAGATTTAATGAGCACTAATCATCCTACTCATGATAGTCATCATTGTTACCATATGTTGATGTGGCATTCGACTTTAGCTATCAACCAAGTCCAATCAACAATACGATAATTATTTGGCTTCAGTCTATAACCTAGATACTTGATTTCGTCCTCCAGGTCCAAATGTTAGTATTGAAATTGATGCAGAGCATATCTTCTTTCATTGAGAGAGAAATTGATTGTCATAATGGAGCAATTATTTTGATTCACAGTCATCTGGTAGCTTTGTAGAATAGGGTGAGTATTTGCATGAATTTGGTGGAGTCTCTAATCAATCCATCAAGAACTATGAGGACATTGTCAAAAAAAAATAGATGTGATATATAGATAGCATTAGTAATTTTAACCCCATGAATATCCCTGACTGATCTAGCAGTGGGAATAATCCTACTTTATCCTTCCATGATCAGAAGAAAGAGTAGGGGAGATAAAGGGAACCCTTGTCTGAGACCCCTCTCATCATGAAAGCAATTTGAAACAACTCCATTGATGAGAATGTTGTAGGAAGCAAATGAGATACAACACATAATATAGTTTATGAATGAGTGGGGAAAGCCAATGTGGGTAAGGATAAGTTGTAGGTGGGTCCATTAGGTACATTAAAAATCTTTGGATAGGTCAATTTTGAGGATGATGCTTTTGAGGCTTTTGAGTTTGATGAAGTGGAGGCCTTCTCGAGCAGTACCTATGGCTTCATGTATCTCTCTGTGGTTGAGGAAGCAAATTGTTCTTTGGAGATGTGATGGGATAAAATAAGTTTCATACAATTGGCAATGATTTTTTAGATACAATTGCATAAGGAGATAGGTCGATAATCATCAAAATTCAGGGGATTGTATGATTTGGGAATGAGAGCAATAAAAGTAGAGTTAAATTTGTACATATTTCTAGATAGTCTGCGATATTCAATCATCAGGAGTAGGTCCTTTCCAATTAACTCAAAGAAGGTGAGAAATAATTCAATGGGCCAACCATCTAGTTCCAGGCTTTTATCGTTTTTGAACTATTTTATTACAGCTTTTATTTCTCCCATAGTGACAGGTTTGTTTAAGTTCTTCGAGTCTTCATCCTCCATAAATCGAGGCATTGTTCTGGTAATGCAGAGAACCTATGATATAGTTGCTTCTTGAGGGGCTCTGAATAGATGAATAAAGTATCTAATACCGATGTCTGCAAATTGACTAAAGGATGTGGCCTCCCTTCTTGTTTGATCTCTTAAAGTCCATATTGTATTGGTTATCTTTCTCCTCCTCGCACATTGTCGAAAAAAAATTGCATTGTTGTCCCCTACTTGGAGCCATATGGCTCTACTTTTTTAGTCTCCATGCTTCCTCTTTTTGTCTTAATAGTCTGATCTTCTTTGTTTCCATCCTTGTTAAATTATTTTTTTGTTCCACAGATCGGAATCCAAAGTTGTATGAATCCATCAGTGCAGCGAGTTCAACTTCAATCCTTAACAAAATGGCTTCTTCCCTTTTCTTCTTATCCTTGGCCCACTCCATCATTCTATGTTTAAGGCAAGATAAATTATTTGCAATGACAGAGGTAGGTGGGGAGTTATTATCCTGACAGTATTGAATCCATGACTCCTTAACAATTTTGTGGAAGTCATCTTCCTTAAGCCAAGCAAAGTTGAATTTAAATGGGGATTTGGGCTCATAGGAGGAGGTCAAAATATCTAAAAATATGGGGGAGTGGTATGATATACCCCCAAAGCCTACCCACTATCTAATTCTGTCCAAACGTTCCACCAGTTGTGCCTTTATGAGAAAGCATTCCAGTCTCCTGGAAAGTGAATCTTCTCCAATCTGTTGATTACGTAAGGTGGGTTGTATTATGGAGATGTATATATTCAAGAAGTTGTGATGGTCCAGTATATGCTCAAAATATTCTGTGAGAGGGTCAGTCTCAGCATGGTTTCCCCAAGATTCAGCATGACCCAGGGATAAGTTCAGATCTGGACCAATGATAATGTTATCATTATTAATAATGGAAGTAGACATCATATCTTGCCAAAAAACTTCGTGGTTATGGAAGGACCATATATATTAATCATACGAAAAGGGATACCAAGTTCTATATATATGACATCTTCTCTGAGGACTCCTTCCCTCCCCCAGTAATTTTCCAGTTCATTTTTCTATTGCTAAAACCAATAGCACATCCTCCTGACTGCCCTCTCACATTTAGGGAATGAAAGGTCTAACTAGGCAAGATAGATTTCGGGAAGTTGTTGATAGTATCTCCATCTCCCAGGGTCTCTTATAGATATATAACATCCAACCTTTCAAATTCAAACAACCTCCTGAGAGCCAGTTTTTTGTCAAGGCTGGCCAGACCCCTGCAAATGAAAGATAGGCACTTCATGAGGTAACCATGTTAGGGTCGCCTTTTGCTCTAAGGACCTGGTCAATGGAGATTTGTTTTCCAGATGCCACTTGAAGTCCAATATGATGGATAACTTTTGATATGTTGAGGTGTCTACCTTTGGTAGTTCTCAGAGGCTTTGAGGGAGAATGTTCACCAATTCCATGGGGTCGGATTTTTAGGGCGAATATAGGATCGAAGGTTATATCTATGGTCAGAACTAATGTTCGATGAATCCGAGCCTACAAGGCTCCCCTTCTAGGGCATATGGGACAGGGGTAGATATGCATGGGGGAAGTTGAGGCCACAAGACAAGAGATCAAGTTCAAGTTGAAAGTGGGAAAACCAGGACTGGATAAGGATAGATATATTGGCACATTTAGAAATAAATTTGAGACATATTAAAGGGGAAGAAGGAGAGACTGTAGTACCAGGAAGCAGACTAGATCTAGAAGATTTTGATCGAGCAACCCTTGCTGAAGGAGTCTGAGCGACTGATTGTTGAGTATCCTTGCCTATGTTCTCCTGCCTCCTCGGTGGATTGGTGCTCGTGTATGTTTGAGTGGCCGCACCTCCATCATCTAGTGTTTTTGTTCCAGTCGTTTCTTGCCTTTTTGGTGATTCCTTGTTCACCATATTGATTAGTAGCCAATCCTTATAAAGATGTCCCACCTCATGGCATCTTCTGCATTGGAAGGGGACCCCTTGATAGTCCAGGATATACCATCTAATGTGTCCATGGTACTGGATTCGAAAGCTTTCCACTAGACCTTTCTTGGTGTCTAGGTGAACCATAATTCTAGTAATAGTGACATTCCCTATTTCCATGAAGGACTTGTCATGGTTTAAATAAACCCCCAGATCATCTCTGATACATCTGAATACATACTCGGACCAGAAATGGAGAGGTAAACCTAGAATTTTGACCCATATAAGAACCGACCCTAATTTTTCTTTGTCATGGTCAAAAAGAGGTGTCCAACATTTTAGGAGAACCTTTTCATCTCAATATGTTAGAATTTGGAGAGGATCCAATTCACTTATTCACGGCATGTGAAGATGAGGGCAAACCATCCTCTTGCCATAGTGAGGACTGTCGATAGTTGATCAAGGGTACTGCACCATATTTCCATCACCCATCTCTTAAGTCTTATCATCAAATAGTTACATCCTCTGACCCTACTGACCAACACCGAGCTCTCTGTATCAGCTACCTGTGCCATGCCAATGCCTTCACCAAAAACTAGTAATCGTCCATGTTCCCTGACCTTTGTGCATTTAAATATCCCCCCCCCCCCCCCCCCAAGATTTTTGGAGTGATCTGTACATGCTTTTCCTATCTCCTCAGGTGAACCATAATTATAGTAATAGTGACATTCCCTGTTTCCATGAAGGACTTGTCATGGTCTAAATAAACCCCCGAATCGCCTCTAATACATCTAAACACATCCTTGGACCAGAAGTGGAGAGGTAAACCTGGCATTCTGACCCATATAAGATCCGCCCCTAATTTTTCTTTGTCATGATCGAAAATAGGTCCAACGTTTTAGGAGAACCATGTCATCTCAATATGCCTAAATTTGGAGAGGATCCAATTCACTTATTCAGGGCGTGTGAAGATGAGGGCAAACCATCCTCTTGTCATAGTGAGGATTGCCAGTAGCCAATCAAGGGTATTGCCCCAGATTTCCATCACCCATCTCTTAAGTCTTATCGTGGAATAGTTACATCCTCTGACCCTACTGACCAACACCGAGCTCTCTGTATCAGCTACCTGTGCCATGCCAATGCCTTCGCAAAAATCTAGTAATCATCCACGTTCCCTCACCTTTGTGCATTTATATACCCCCCCCCCCCCAAGATGTTTGGAGTGATCTGCACATGATTTTCCTATCTCCTCAAGGTGAGCTCCTTCAGAGTAAAAAACACTAACTTCTTCATGTTCTGGATGTTGTTGAGGGATGCCTTCAAAACAACCTGAGGTTTTTATGTTATGCAGCGGTTGAGGGGTTCAGTTGTCAAGGTTTGCATCCCATGATATATTGAGTCCCAATCACTCAAGGCCTTATGTTCCTGCTTCGGATTTAGGAAAATCAATAGGCGCCATAGATGTCTCCCCTGGTCCTAAGGGCAATTTGGAGAGCTGCTCAAGCTCGCATATCTATAACTCTAACGGAGATGGCATTGTTAGTGTCAGATGGGGTTAATAGTCCGGTAGTATGAGGTCAATACTCGCACCAATTGAAGAGGTAGGGTGAGAAATCCCTAGGTTATTTAGGGAGGTCACATCATCTTCCATATTAGTGATATAGGGCTCAAACTGGTCAGTTGTATTTGGGAGATCATCGATGAGTGCACAGAGAGTTGCTGAAGTGGATCCTGATACCATATCAGCGTGTGATCCATTGAGTCTATGGAGTAGTTAATGAGTTCCTCATCCATCTCAACATGGTTGCTGCAAATGATCACGAAAGAGTTTTGATGTTGTGGAGCTGTCGCCTGTCGTCAGAGTCACTGACCCGAATAGTTTCCCCATCCTTCACCTTCCCTGATAGGTTTATTTCTTTCCCTATCGCGTGTTGCCTTGTCCATAGGAAACAGAGGCCATAGACCATAATCGTGCCCTACACTGTCACAAACCCTCGTATAGTTGCAAAATTTCAGAGCCCTAGTCATTCTCCCGACCACAAACCATAGACCCCGATCGTAGACCTTATGTCTTCATGTTATTATAATAATACGATATATATATATATATATTATATATATATATATATATATATATATATATATATATAATATATATATATATATATATAGATATATATATCAGAAATTGTATAATTACAGATTGGATGTTTCTGTGATTCATGATATGATGATTAAGATCTTCTAGAAAATGACATGGAGAAGTTAAAAATAACTATTGAAGATATTAATTTGTATCCCTTAATGTTCTTTTTTATTAATTGTTCCTGTGAACGTTGGATGTTGGCCATTACATCTCTGAGATATATTTTAGCAATCTATTGATCTTGCTCCTCATCCTGGTCCTGATAATGAATCTAGATTGAGGTTCGAAACGCGTCGACCAATAATTCTCCATGTGTTTTTTGGGAAGATCTTAATCATCAATTGTATAATTAATTTATTACTTTTTAAATATTATATTTATTTGTAATTTATCTCTAGATTATTAGTTTAATAATTATTATCATTATTTACATTAAATTAATTAATTTTTAAATTCTAAACTTCCTAGACAACTTATAATTTAATTATTAACATGAAATAATTAAATAATTACATAGTATTTATAATTTGCGTAGTCTAACTTATAGACGAAATAGTATTTTTCACTTTATAGACGAAATAGTCTTTTTCACTAGAATTCACCAAAATCTGTCAATACAATTTTTCACTGGAATTCACCAAAATCTGTCAATACAATTTCAAGATTTTTTGTTGTTTAAAATATATTTTTGAATGCATAGATGGATTCACCACCATAAAAAAAACACCTAGGGCACTCAAATTATGCAAATTAAAAAATTTAAACTCAAGTTTTTAAAAATTAACCAGAAAAATAGTCGTGAAATATATACCAAGCCTAATTATAATTTGTTTAAACAAATTTTCAAATAATTCAATAATTATAACGAAAATATTTAAAGTACAAAACAATCTTTATAAAATATAAAAAATTGAACTCTGTATTTTTAAAATATAGCAAGAAAGAAAGAAAGAAATCATTTTAACGTCCACGAGGCTAAAGATAGCCTACGAGATAGGTTGTCTTTTCATCTGCTGGATTTATTTGGCCCTTTTTTTGTGAAGCTTCAAAATAAATGCTCCTAGCTTCTCGACAAACCCCTCGCTAAATAGATTATCCCAAGAGCTAGCTGCCATCATATCTACATAGTTTTCCCTGTTGTCTTTGAAGGCTTCACATTCTAAAATGAAATGTTTTTCTATTTCCACTTTTATGGAAGAACAAAAAATGCATAGCCTTTCCTCCCACACTTCCTTTGGCCTTTTCAAGTGCCCTAATTCACAATGGATTTGATGAGAATAGTCCTTAACTAAGCAATAAGAATTTTGGCTATTGAAGATATATTGGCCTCTATGTATGATTTTGGTTGATGACTATGAGAGGGATTAAACACTTCAATATAGTAAATTTTCTTTCTTCCTATCTCCTTATCCCAGGTACGCTTGTGGAACTTTTCCATAACAAAAGTTTTTATCTCTTTGTTGTTTGTTTATGGGACACGCGTTCAAGCAAATACCTCATTTATTAAACCATTTGTTTTTTTGTTGCATCCAAGTTTTTTGGCTCTTGCACAATCTATCATTAAAGACAACCTTAGGTCATCTACCCTCTTCCATTTGTTCAATTTTTTTAAAATACCTTATGAATCGCACCATAGCAATTAGCAGTCCCTATTTAGAATTTAAAAACTAATTAATTTATTGTAAAATAATAATAATAATAAACTAATAAATAGAGATAAATTAAATATAATATATTACTTCATATATATATATATATATATATATATTATATATTATTATATATTATATATATATATTTTAATTATAAAATAAATATTTTATCATGTTACATTAAATACAATTTTTAATAAAATAATTTAATAATATAATAAAATATTGTAATTAAAAATTTTTAAATTTAAACATTAAAATATATATTTATTCTTCTCTATCTAATAATAAATAATTATTTGATAATAAATCACGATAGGCAAGTGTGAAAACCATAGCCCTCATGGCGAACCCTAACTGAATCGCAAGCGGTGCCTCTCACATGGCAGTCCTAGCCCAGCTGCCTGACAGCTGACGAGCTATTTTTCACTACCGTCCTCCAGGCATCAAACCAACACCATCATCCCTCCTTCTGTGGTTTTTGCAAGCTCTGTTACAGTGTGCCATCCGTTCCTCCCGACAATACATCCTCCGTTTGCTGGCGGTTTCGAGACCATGGAAGGGGTGTACAAAACAAAGGAACCTCTGCATCACGAGGTTAACCGATGCTCTTTTCGTGTCATGTCAATTCCGGGACAACCTGTTGTTTCTAGACACCCTCTGTCATCCTCCTTCCCTATGCTTGGTAGATCATCTTCCTCGGTCCCCCATCCCCCTCCTGCTCACATTGACAATGCCCAAGGGCTGGACTATCCACCCCTCTCCCCAGATACACTGAACCTACTGGGTTCCTGCTTGCAAGCTTCTCCTACCTTCGATGCACCCCCTACGCAACTCCCTCATGTCTCCACCCTGCCTGGATTTGCAGGTACCCCTGGTTCAACACCTGAGCCTTTCCCTCCTAACCTTCATCTCTCTATTGGCCCATCGAACCCTTCTCAAACAAACCCTAACCCTAGCACCCCCATCTGTTCTGGCTGTTTCAGCTCCCCTATCCCTACCCCTAAATCCACCCCCTCCACCCTGCAGACTATTAACCAAGGCATCCGAGGTCTACTAAAAGACTACCCGACAGCGAGACGCTCCAACAAGCAGAAAAAGGGATGTTGTCTCAAGGTGGGAGACAAGGACATCAAGCTGGCTTTGGGCAAGGATCTCATAATGGGTGAAGTAGATAACACTGCAAAGAGGGTTTTGGTTGGGCATGTTCGAGGTCAGTTTTACTCTGTAGAAAGGTTTTGCCTCTAGACGGAGGAAATATGGGGTTCCCTCCTCAAAGAATTATTCATTATCCATGTACTAGCGAGGGGTTGGTTTGCTCTTTGTTTTCACCGGGAGGAATACATGAACTAGATTCTCTCGAGGCTCTCGCACATTGAAATGGGGCCAGTCCTTTTGAAGAGTTGGGACCCTTTGTTCGATCCAGAGTGTGAACGATTGGGGGTAGGCCCTATTTGGGTTCAGCTTCTAGGACTCCCTCTGCAATACTAGACCCCCATTATCTTTAAGTGTATTGGAGATGCATTAGGGACCTACCTGGACCACGACTAGACCTTCGAATCGACTGAGATTATGACCATGGCCTGCATTCTGGTTCATTTGGACACTCGGGTCAGGCTGGAGGAGAATATAACCTTACTCTAGCGTCATTTTTCCTGTAGAAAAAACCTAGACTATGAAGGTATGCCCTTCCGGTGCAAATGATGCCACAAAGTTGGCCACCTTTACAAATATTGCCCCCAACTCATGAATTCGCCTATAGCAACTAAGGGATCGATGCACAGGAAATCCGAAGAGCAAATGGTGGATGTCCTACCCCCAGATCGGGAAGGTACAAAGGAAGAAGCCAAGAATAACTCCAGTGCATCCCAGAAGTAGCCTCTATCTCCTCCGAAGACCAGATCCAAATTTGCGGTGGAAGGCGCAACTTCTTTGGGTACTGTCTCTGCTCCCAGTTCCTCTATCTTGCATTTCAATCAATTATCTATCTATGTGGTTTCATCTACTCCCCCCATCTATGATTATACAGTCCCTATTTCCTGCAGTATTGCTCCTCCTCAGCCTATTTTCACTACCACTCCCCCGTCGACTATTGGACTTGATGTATTCCCATTACCATCTGAATTCATCTCCATAGGCCCTCATTCCTATAATCTCCGCCCTTATAGGCAAGCCAACCCATACACAATGGGACTGGGCATAACTCTTGGAACCATTGACCATAAGCCCTCTCGAGGGCACCCCTCCAAAGTAGCCAAAGAAATTAAAATAGCAGGGGGTGACGTTGCAGAAGGCCGTCAAAATACCATCAATTGAGTGCTTAGAGAAGCAGACACCATGGCCATGGTTTTCAGATGAAATGGCTCTCCTTTAACTATCGGGGCTTGGCCACCCCCCAAAAAAAACTAGCCCTCAAAAGACTTCTGAGCTTTGAATCTTGTGACACAATTTTCCTTCAAGAGACCTTGGGACCCTCTGAACAGATTGTAAATATTCTTCTGGACATCATTCCCGGTTGGTACGTTCAAGCTATGGATGCAACTGGCGGTCTGGGGGTCTCGCCCTTGGAATCAATCCTCGGACCATCAAGGTGATTGCCTCTTGGGGTGGACTGGGTTTCCTAGGCATGGACTTTATCACAGTGGCCATGACAAAATAGATCCGAATAATAAATATTTATGCCCCCGCTCGTACAATCTTTTTTGTTGTAGCGTAACCAGATTGATGCCTGCCACACGCACCTAAATGACAATCATTCAGGACTTTTTCAGCCTCCTCATGGGTGAGGCACCTCCGTAGAACTGTATCGATACCACGACGGTAAAGTGTATCACAAATGATCATGTAGTCTTTTGCTTGGTATCGAGTACATCATTGCTCTGAAAGGGAGGTATTAGACCTATATGTTTGGGTCTGGAGATAGATAATTATATCTCCATACCACAGATCACTTGAAGATATTAGAAACAAAATTCATCTACAATTGTTGCTTTGGGTGTTGAATCATTGGACGACGATGGGAAGTCACATAGTAACTCCAGAAAAACTAGGGCTTTCTTTGATTTGGATTTTACGAATTCCAGATCAAACTCTTGCAAAATTTCTATCTATTTGGAATATTTGCCCCCAGTAACTGTCGCGACAAGATATAAGTCATGGTGTTGCAATCTGACAAAATGGTAGTTTTTCGAAAGAGGATATAGTGTTGAAATCTTTGTATCACTTGAACAGCTGCGAGAGCCAACTTTTCAACACAGGAGTACTTTGTTTCCGTATAATTTAAGTTTTGACTTAAATAATAGATAGGATGTTCAATTCCATTGTCTTCTTGAACTAAAGCCATTGCTATGGTCGTATCTGCTGCAGCCAGATATAGGTTAAAGTCTTTTTTATATCAGGAGAATACATTAATGATGCCTTTATTAGGGATTCCTTTAGAGCATCAAAGGAAGCTTACGTGACCTGATCCCAGATGAAGGGTACTTATTTTTCCAACAGACACGTATAACCTTTAGCAAGTTCACTGTAATTTGGAATGAACCTCCTCAAAAGTTTTGCTTTCCCTTGGAGTTTCTGAATCTGAAGCAAATTTGAAGGTGGAGGCAAATCAATGATTGCCTAAACCTTACATGGGTCAAGACGAATCCTGTCCTTTGAGACTACAAAGCCAAGTAAATGACTAGAACTGACACAAAACACACATTTGTTGGATTGAGTCATATCTTGTAGTGTTAGCAACGTAGATATATCGCTCTCAAATGCTGCGGATGATTGGTCCGCTTTCGTGAATGAGCCGGAAGGTCATCGAGATATGGTTGAATGATGTTTTTGATGTCATGGAAGGCATAATTCATTGCCCTCTGAAAGGTTGCCCCTGCATTCTTTAAACCAAAAGGTAAATTGAGGTATGCGAATGTGCCCCACGGACAAATAAATGTAGTCTTTGATTGGTGCTGTGGGCAGATATTTATTTGATTATACCTGGAGAATCCATCCATAAATGAAAAGATTTCACATCTGGCACATTCATCAATTATCTGGTCAATGAAGGGTGTAGGGTAGTTGTCTTTTGGACAAGCTTGATTTACATCCCTATAATTGACACACACTCTAATCATTCCTTGCTTTTTCATTACAGGAACAATATTTGATACCCAATCGGTTAGAGGAATCAGGTAAATGTAAACAACATGGAGAAGTTTTTCAACTTCTGCCTTGATGGAAATGGCTTTCTTTGATTGCACCTGCCGAAGCCGTTGTCTTATTGGTTTGACATCTGGATACATCTTGATTTCATGTTCAACTATGCTCGAGTCAATGCCTGGAATTTCTTCATATGACCATGCAAATACATCTCTGAACTCGCAAAAGAGAGCGTAATATACTTCCAGTTCTAAAGAAGAACAAGAGTTGCCAACATGAATATTCTCTACAACATTTGGTTTGGTCGAGATATTGATGGCGATAGTCTCTTCAATATTGGACAAGTTTCGCTCAGAATCCACCGTATTTACAGTATTTTATAGGAAAAAAAAAACTGAAGGATGATCAAGGTTGCTGGAACAATATTTTTTGTAATCTGGAAGATGGGAATGATGGTGGTAATCTTCCCATGGTGCCCCATCAATTATCATTGATTGAACAACTCCTTCGTCTGTAGAATGTACACATGACCAAGGATCTAAAGAGGTACCATATTCCTTAGACCTATCTATCCAAACACTTGATGAGCATTGATTTGGGTTTGCCTCCCATGCCGAAAACATTGATTGCTACAATATTTCTATTGGGCTTGGAGGCAAAACCTCATGATGATCCATGCTAATATCGTGATTGGACATCTTCTGAATAGAAGACACCATATTGGAAGTTCCCACTGTGGCCACTTCCGCCAGATTGTTTGGTGGTGGTAGGGAAAAAGTACCCATCAATGTAGGGTCTTTTAGTAGGCCTAACCCAATATTTTGAAGCGACTGAGAGCTTTCGTGGATCATCAGAATGCTTCCCGTAACTTGTGAACTATTAGGGAGAAATATTTGTTGGTTGACGATTGTAATCCTCCTTGGAAAGGAAATGCAATCTTTCTTAAGTATGTTGACACAACAACAGCCATAACATATATCCAGGGCCTTCCCAGTATAATGTTGTAATCGAGGTTTTCGTCGATCGAGGTTTCCGTTGATAACTTCAACACCAATTTCTACTGTTTTGCCCCCCAGTTCGATTTGCAAGTTACTTAAAATCCTGTATGGAGTGTATGTTCATCCATCAAATGCTTTTAACGTCCTTGACGATCGCGACAAGGGTGGTGAGACTAAAGTTTTCCAGCAACTCATTGACATAATACATGTAGATGTCCCCTCACCAATAATTGTTCAATGAACAGTTTTGTTGAGGGCTTTGTTGGCATTATGTTTCTTGTATGGTTATATGTTACAGATGTTGTACTTGATGGAAACACCCATGGCATGGCTCTCAATATGATGAGAATTAAGAAGTACGCAGGAGAAAAGTTCACGAAATTTTATGCAGAGAAAAGTTTATAAAAGTTTATTTCATGTGGAGAAAAGTTCACGGAATTTTATGTAGAGAAAAGTTTATTTCATGTGGGAAAACTTACTTTGGTCCATGGTAGTTAGTCCTTGGAATTTGAACCTATGGTTTTTGGACCATGGCATCTCGACAGACGTGTTGATCCCTAGTATTGAGTTGATGGTATTGGTTTGTTATGTTTTTGGCCCGTGGTATTGGTCCATGATTTGAGGAAGAGCTTGCCTATATAAAGCAAAGGAGATCATTTGGCTTGTGTATGCTTTTGGGTTGAATATCTTAAGATCTGAAATATTGGTTTATTGTTTCAAAAGCTCCATCTATATGAAAGTGAAGTGGAAAGCGAATCTGTGAAGGGTGATCTCTCGATCGCTGCAGCTGCGAAAGTGCGGAGGCGCCACAGAAGGTGCAGTGCGAAGGCGCCACAGAAGGCGCAGTGCGGAGACGCCACAGTAGGCGCAGTGCGGAGACGCCACAGAAGGCGTAGTGAGGAGACGCCACAGGAGGTGCCACAGAAGGCACAGTGTGAAGGCGCCACAGAAGGCGCAGTGCGGAGACGCCACAGAGGCGCCACAGAAGGCACAGTGCGGAGACGCCACAGGAGACGCCACAGAAGGCGCAGTGCAGAGACACCACAGGAGACGCCACAGAAGGCGCAGTGTGAAGGCGCCACAGAAGGCGCAGTATGGAGACGCCATAGAGGCACCACAGTAGGCGCAGTGCGGAGACACCATAGAGGCGCCACAGAAGGCGCAGTGCAGAGACGCCACAGAAGGCACAGTGCGGAGACGCCACAAAGGCGCCATAGAAGGCGCAGTGCAGAGATGCCACAGAGGTGCCACAGAAGGCACAGTGTGGAGGTGCCACAGGAGACGCCACAGAGGCGCCACCGAAGGCGCAGTGCAGAGGCGCCACAGAAGGAGCAGCTGTGGAGGTGCGCGGTGCCACAGAAGGCGCAGCTGCGGAGGTGCACGGCGCCATAGAAGGCGCAGCTGTGGAGGTGCGTGACGCCACAGAAGGTGAAGTGCATAGCGACGCAGGCCAGAGAAAAGGAAATTGCGTATCTGTCTTAAGATCTTTTGTTGACTGATTTTTGTTGATAAGGTGTTCTAGGTTTAGTTTACTGTTATTGTGGATCTGGTTATCTGGGTGACTTTACTGGTACTTGATGATCATTTGATGTTTATGGGTCCAGTATGAAAATTGGATGAAACGTGGCCTTTCAGATTATGTGTTGTGCTTCAGAGTATCTAGTATGAAAATTGATGAAACATGGTACCTGGAGGAGAGAAGATTTTAGGCCGGCACCTACGTACTAGTACTTAAGCTAGTACAAAAGCAAAGGGGAATCTTTGGAGCATTGTAGCAGATAGAAGCCTGCGTACTAGTAAATGGATCGGCTAGGACAAGAGCAAAGGGGGGTGTAGCTCCCGTACTGGTATAAGACTGCACCAGTACAAATATTGTAAAAGGATTTTCTTATTAAGAATAAGATTGAGATGACTTGCAGCAGGTGGTTTTCTCCCGCATTGGGTTTCCACCTTATATCATGGTGTTCATGTGTGTGCCTTATGTGTGATGATCTATTCTATGTTACTGCATCTGGTAACTGATAATATGGTTGATAATGTTCTAATGCACTCATTGAAGATCAATTAACTTAATCATAAGAAGTTGTGGAAGTAGCATATATGAATCTGGTTGTGGAAATGAAAAAGTTTTATTAATGTGATAATACTGATTCACCCCCCCCCTCTCAGTATTATTTCCAACAATCATCGGAAAAACTTATATCCAGATGTTCATACACCTTCCCCTATCTTTCCATGTACCTTATTAAACACTTCCCATCACTGAGATCCCCCAAATTCCTCATTTTTGCACAAACCCTAGTTTCTTGCCACAACTTGGCAATTTTCTAGGCTAGGCCTGTGTTTTGCCCGTTTGGACCCCTTCCCCTCACTTGATCTCTGCGATTCCACTTTCCCCTACTTCCTAAAATCCCTCCCTACTTCCAAAAATTTCCCTAAGAATTTAGAAGCCTCTTATCCCCTTCATTTCGCTTCATTTCGACAAAATCCATTGTTCCACACATTAGGGTAGGTTTTACTCAAATTGTGTTTCTGAGCAATAAAAGATGAATTTTGGAACACTGAGAGAGGTTTTTTGTCCACAACATGCCAAGGAAGAAAAACCTCCTTCACTTTTTACACAAGTGTCACGGTTTTAAAGAAATGTCAAAAATATTGTTGCCGCAGGAGAATCGAATGCACCTCTGAAGTGACCTTGGGAAAATCAAATTTTCTCCTAGCTTGGTTGGCCAAATGACTTTCGAGATGCATCAAATGATAACTAGACACAAAGAAATTTCCAATGCACTATCATGAGCTCAATTTGGAGTTGAGGAAGGCATTCAAAAGTTGACTACAACAGCACTCTGCCTTGAGGCAGCCTCATTTGGCACATTTTGACCAGTCTTGGGAGATTTGATTAGTGACATGGCAAATGAACTCCAAATTGAAAAATTCAACTTGGGTTGAAAATTAGACTCAGAGACCTTTCCAATGAGCTATACTTCACCCAATTTAGGCACCGAGAAGGCCTCCAGAAATCATATTAAAGTCGTGTTACGCGTAGGGCTCAAGCGCGCTACGCGTTGGGGTTTTGGCTCAACGCGTAGTGCGCCGTGCGCTACCATTAAGTTGGGGAGGTCCATTTCAGGAAAGGTTTGCATTTTTGGATTTTTCATGACAAAATACACTTTCTAAACCATGGCCAAGAAGTTTCATGGAGATTTGAGCCCCAAAAGGTAAAAAAAACAAGCAAAAAATGACCTTCTGCCACTTTTTGGACACATAGGAAGCAGTCTTGGGAGATTGCAATTTTGGAGGGGCAAATGGCCACCAAATTGAAAAATTCCACTTGATATGGAAATTTAACGTCCAGACCTTTCCAACAAGCCTACTTGTGCCTCATTTGGATGCCGGGAAGTACCTCAAAATTGGTCTGAAAGGCGCGCTACGCGTAGAGAAATGGCGCGCTACGCGTAGGGGAAATTGGCCAGTTTTTCACTTTTAGCTCAGGACAACGCAACTTTTGACCAGTCTTGACTTTTCATGGGATTTTTCACCCTCTTTGATGTAACTAAATTTAATTTCATGATTGACATGGCTCTTTTTACCTATTCTAGAAGATTCATTCATAAAATGGCAAAAAATTTATGAATGAATTGGTTTCCAAGTTTATAGAGGCAAGTTGTTTTGATTGCCTAGTTTGTAGTGCTCAGTTTAGAATTGGTTGAAACAGCTCCTAGAAGGAGGAGCTCGACCCCTAGATGTTATGGAATGGTTTATCTTGGTCTATATATGTAATTTTTCATTCAGTAGCAGAGGTTGGACTCTTGGGATAGTTTTGAGACTATATTGTACATATTTACAGCATTTTTGGCAAAGGAAGATCAAGGTTTTGCAGCACTACTTGGGATCCATGTGGCTTTATGTCTTGATGGTATGTTTCTTTCAGTTATTGTAAGTTATGTATGTGCATCATTATCTTTATTAAATCTTCTCTTATTAAGCAAATTAAGTGTTAAGGTAGAATCCATGAAACTGCCATGCTCTGCCTTTAAATTTGTTTAGTATTCTATGTTTTCTTCAGTTTAAGGAGAATCCTTGAGACCCCTTTCTCTCCTTAGCCTCTCACTGGTCTGATCTATCCATCTCACTTGCTTTAAGGCATCAAAACAATTGCCTATCTTGCCCCAAGTGGACCTCTGCAAAAACTGAGCCTCATCCCCGCACCCAAAATTGCCTTTCCCTTGACTTCAACAAAATCATAAAAAATCAATCCTAAACTCTTTGTACTTAATACCTAGCCTAAAATCAGTCATCAATTCGGTCACCTCGAGCCTTTTTGAATATCATTTTCCGAGTTTGACGCGGAGAGAGCCCTCTCCTATCCTCGTAGGGCTAGCTACGAGGCTGAGCGTGGTTTGATGTGGCCTTGAGTCTTGCCTTATTTCAGCCTAAGGCGGATTTGAGCACTAACACGCTCATCACACCCTATAGAAGGGATTTTCAGTATGCATCGCACCCTCTGTGCGTAACAGGTGAGATGCATCACACCCTCAGCATGGAGCAGTCTGTATGGTCTAGTTTTGACCAGTTTTGAGTAGTTTTCCAAGGAGAACTTTTGGGAAATGATGTAATCAGATGACCTTATTCCTTTAGGGTATGAAACAACATTTATAGGAGTTTAGAAGTCCTTGGTTTATGGACATATGTGATTGGGGTTGCAGTGCCCAAATATGTCTATAATAGTATCATTTAAGCACTTCAACAACATAAGTAACAAAGACATCTGAACATAATGCCAACAATGCATTATAGAAGCATATCATGTTCTCCCCCTAAACCTGTGCCACCTGTTCACTGTCAGATCTAATCATTGCATATGTCAGTAAGAAATATCAAGGCATCATCATGAATTAGATATACATCAAGTCATCATCAACGTATGAGGATCAAAAGCACTTCTAAATAACATCCACATACTGTAATAATAAATCATCAAAACAGAAAAGATAGTTGATAATTGTCTGAACCATATCAAATCATTTTTCTGAGTCTAACCCACTGCTTCTTCATCAAACCAACATATACACAATTGTGCAGCTTCTAACTTGTGTATATACGCGACTTGTCTTCATGATAACTGCATACAAGAATTAGGACACTGAAATTTCATACTTTCAATTCCTTCTAAGTTTGTTCTGTCTGTATACTGAGCTATGCCTCATCTTTATATCTGTGATTCCTTTCTCTTCCATACCTTGGAGTGTGCTGATGTTTGTTCCTTTTGGTATGTTGGCCGAAATTTGCTCCTGCATTCTTTTGCTATATGCCCAAACTTGTTACAAGCATAACATCTTATATGTTTCATATTCCTTCTAAAGTAGTCAATGGATTTGTGACCAAACATATTGCAAGAAAAACAATATCCCTTAAAGTACCTCGAAGCTAATGACCTTTCTGTGTGACGGTTATTAGCTTGAACCATTCTACTTCTGCATCTTGCTGCAACATGTCCAAAATTATGACATACAAAACATTCAACATTATTCATCAGAGGAAAGAAGTGATTATCACTTCCATAGTTAGGAGTAAATGATTTTCTTTGAAGTCTTTCTTTCCTTGGTTGTTGATGGAGTTGACCTCTTATCTCCTTGTTGAGCATTTCATATTTAGAGATCCCTGCCTCATCTTGTGAACTAGATTCACCTTCAACAGTTTCATGAAAACCAAGATCAGATTTGATGGCAGGAGACCTTTGACTACAAAGAATATCATCCAAAATCTTAGTACTATCTTGAAATTGTATAAGTTTATTCTTTTCTTCTAATTTACCTTTTAAGATATTTACCTCAACCTGATATTGTTCTTCCTTTTCAAGATACTGCTTCTTCATGATTTCTTCAGCTTTTCTTCCTTCTTCTACTTGTTGTTTTAATTCAAGAATTTCATTTTCTTTTTCTTCAAATGCTTGGAGTAGTTCTTCATTTTGCTTATTTGAATTTTTGAGATCTTCTTTTATAGAAATGACCATAGCTTCAAGACCTTCACAGTAGCTGGTTCTTTCTGTAAGTTCCTTGGTTGTTGTGTCCTTTTCATTCACTTCTTTTCTCAATGATGTCACTTCATCCTGCAACCTTTGACTTTGATCTTTCTTTTCTTCGTACTGCTTATTTATTACGTTTCCTTCCTCAATTGGGCTTTTAACCTGGTAACTTCTTCTTTGTAGGCACATTCCCTTTTATCAATTAGATCTTTTTTATCTCTAATTGTGTCTATGATCCTTTTAAATTCTGCCTCTATTTGTTCTTTCTCTTTCACCCATAAGAGCAAATTCAATTGTTTCACTATCACTTTCATTATCTTCAAATGAACAGAGAAATGTATCACCATAGGACAACAAATTCATACCTGATAAATATTTTGCTTGTTCATCTTCATTCTGAGGTGATTCTGAATCTGAATAGTTGCTTCCACATAATCCCCAATCGTCTCTCCCACTGTCACAGTCCATTTGAGATGCCTTCTTCTTTTAAGGTTCTTTCTTCTTTAGCTTCTTTCCCATTGTTTCTATGGATCTCCTTCAAGCAATCAAGCTTCTGCCAAAGGACCTACTCTAATACCAATTGTTGGAAATAATAATGAGAGGGGGGGTGAATTAGTATTAGTCAACTCAATAACATTTTCATTTCATACTCATATTTATATACGCTACTTCAATGAAGGTAACTTGCGTGTACATGCAACTATCTTTAAAGCAACCAACGCATATGCAACAAACTTATGATTCATTTAATTCATCATATGTTGATCTTTAATCAGTGCATCAGTACTTCATTAACCATACAAATGTTGGGTTGTGTTATCTTCTTTCCACATAGTTAACAGGGGGTTTGAGGGGTACCTGTAACCCCACTTCGTTACCCCGGAAAATTTTGGTTTTGGACCCTATGTTAGGTTGGGCGGACCCACCTATGGTTTTGTGCATGATTTTCGCACATGTTTTTTGGACGCGATGGTTTTCGGTCCATGGTTTTGGACGTGATGGTTTTCGGTCCATGGTATTGGATGCTTCGGCATGTATAAATATGTATTGTAACATTGAAAGGAATAATAATGAAAAATCAAGCTAGTAGTCCCGGTTTTGGGATCCAGTGGGAAATCTCTGTGTATATGTGTTTTATATGTTATGCTCTCGCATTTTATTTTTCCTGTGATTTAGAATTCGTATGGTAACCATGTGTAGTAATAATAGAATAAACCATCACACATAAGCAACACACATGAACACTAAGATTTAAGGTGGAAACCTAATGCAGGACAAAACCACCTACTATTTTCTTCTTTTAAAAGAAGAAAAACATGTTTACAATCTTGTATTGGAGCAAATTCATATCCGTACATAGGCACCCACCTGCAAAAGGCTACAACCTTCTCTCACTCTCCAACTTCTATTAAAAGGGAGCTACAACCCCCTAGCTCTTATACTAACTGATCTGTTTACTAGTATGTAGGCGCCAACCTACAGAAGTCCTCAACCTTCACTTATTTTTCAGCTACTATTGGAAGGGATCTCCAACCGCCTAGCTCTTGTACTAGATGATCCATTTACTAGTACGTAGGTGCCAGCCTACAGAAGGCTACAACATTCTCTCTTCCTCTAGGGACCACGTTTCATGAATTTTCAGACTAGATACTCCTAGAACACAACACCACAATCTGAAGGCCATGTTTCATCCAATTTTCATATTGGACCCATTAGTAACATTGAAGCTCAAATCAATCACCATTTCAATACAACCATCAAATACATTTGCATCAACCAATCACTGAAACCCAATCAATCTCTGATATAACTGAAACCCAATCATCAATCTTTGATATAACTGAAACAATCAATCATTGAAACTTCTAAACCTATGACACAACTGAATCAAACAATCATTGAACCTCTAATGCAACTGAATCAACCATTCATTCAAACTTAATCAAATTCAACCAATCAACTGGAATAAACAGATCACTGTAATGAGTACACAGATCTGAACCTAGAACAATGCATCAACAACTAGAACCAACTGTAACCTTAGAAACCATGCATCAGACAATATACACTACTTGGATGAACCCAAATTGTGTGTATATGTTACTTTCGTTAATCAAACCTGCGTGTACCTCCAAAGCTACTGCAAACATAAACTTTTGAATCAAGTTTGTACCAACCAGAAATATGTTGAACATCTATTGTCAACTTATAGAGCTTTACACAGGTAGCAACAGAGATCACTTCTTCTCATTTATACAATCAATCTATCAAATATCAAACTCCTTATTCATTTAGTTTTACATTCAAATCTAAGAAGACTTCATTGATAGACAACAGTAAAACAGCAACACTGCTTTGATAAATCATTCATCCTTGAACATCAAGATTTTCTTTTGCATACGCTACTTAGATGTGTCGAACCAGCGTGTATATGCACTTTTACCAAAGCAAACCAACGTACAGATCTACAAATGCTTACTTAAAACTTCACAACTATTCCAGACTTCAGTCATACCCAGATCATAATATTTACAGAATAAAACATGCATCGGTATTCAGATCTAGACTATCCATGATCAAACCAAATAATGATAATTCATTTGAGGTCTTATATCCCGATCCATCATCCATCATCAACCACATAGGTGCATCCTTAGTTCAGATCAAGCAAAGAATTGGAAACCCATAACCTGCATATTTTATCTCACACTTCATAAGATATTCAATACTTTCACTTAGCCCTTTGATATTCTCCTCCTTATATACTTAGATCCTTTGTCAATACCTCAGACCAAAACCACTTAGGACCAATACCTTGGACCAAATACCTAGGGTCAATACCTTGGACCAAAATACCTTGGACCAAATGCCTTGGACCAAAACCTTGGTTTTCCAACATGTACACACTTTTCCTCCTGTGGGAGTGTGTGTATACTTATATGATCTTTTTTTTCTGTGGACCAGCATGTATGCATTGTTTTGACTAAGTGGACTTGCATATACTTATTAAACTGCTTTACATCAACCTTTTCCTTTACCTTCTTTATTCTGATCAGTAAACCTTAGTTCCATCTTCCTGTTCTTCTATGCCAGTGCCATGTTACCTCTGAATAGACCTGTTACACTGTAATTTTCCATATTACTTCTGAAATGATTCCTTTGAACTACCTTGCATTTTGTCACATCTGTAAACACAACTGCCATGCATTCTGTCACATCTGATATCTCTCCTTTCAAGTCATCTAGTTATGTATATTCATCTCGTTACCATATACAAGTGAGTTGTTTTGCTACAAGTGGGTTTCCATCAAGTACAACACATACATCATAATGCCAACAATATCCCCCTTTGGACTTGATGGAAACCATGTTGGTGTTGATTACTGCAAGCTGTAGAAATTGTTAGAGATAACAACCAACACGAAAAAACTCTCCCCCTTTGACATCAAGGGCAAAGGGTAGACCAAGATATTCTCCCCCTTTGATATCAAGGGAAAAGGGGTTGACCAAAGTGAAGGTTTTCATATATGAACAACTGAATATAAACATTGATCATGCTCCCCCTAGGCACATGCTGAATTTGCTAATTAAACTCCCCCTTTGTACATGTTGTGATGCACTAAACCATCCATGCTCCCCCTGAGCACATGCAGAGTCTGCAAAAATATTTTCCAAAAGAATGACATGACTCTATAACTCACCTATGTGAGTTTGACCTTCCTATCACCAATGACTCATACATACATCAATCTCCCAACCAAGTGGGGATATACCAATTGTTTATACATGACTGAAATATAGCAATTATTACATCATCCTTCCCATGCATAGTGGGGGTACAAATTACATCATATGACCAAAAAGGACTCATTAAAAGACTATCGCACATAGAGATATATTATTACATCATGGGCCTTTACATGACCTTTATATCAAATTATATACATGACATTTTTAACAGAGACCAAAGACCTAAACAAGACCATGATAGTCACCAACAACTATCCTACACCATATATGATTTTCCATAAGCATCTGTCAGCAGCATCCAGACCAACAACCTGTATATGTAGATCATCAGTTCTCAAGATATGACAATGTAAATATCATCATCCTGTGACAAAGTATGTCATATATAGATATCAACTCGTCATCTTCATCTCATCAAGATCAACTTGCTTTGTTCCATTAGAAGAAAGAGCCTTATCATAACCTTCCATGTCCAAACAGTAACACAAAATCATTCACATCATATGTATGTGAAAACACCATAGTCATAATTTATGATCATAACATCATCATCAAGAACTGCATGATCTTTCCACAAGAACCCTCAATATATTAACCATTTATCATCACTAGGGGACATCCCACATCTAATAAGCATCAACCATGATAATCAACATATGTGAGTATCAAACCTGACATCATAAAGTAGGAAGTCATCATTATTATGTGACTAAGTAAGCCATGTCTCTAAATATCCATGTCTTCAAGTAGCTATGCTTGCAATAACACCACTTCCTTGGCCAACCAACAATATTTATCAATATGAAACTTAAGTAATTATCCATGTATCCAGCGTATTGTATATTCATCAAAGAGATAGCAATATGTATCTGGAAAACCATGAGCTCGTATTCATTTGTCAAACTTTCTTGATACCATCAACAACAACAATCCTTGACCATGTGAGAGCCAAGAACTATAGGAATCCTGCATCGTAACTGCACCATATGAACTTTATGCATCTTTGAAGGTGTGATGACAACAACATAAAAGAAATGAGAGGCTCATCATCAAATAATGAAGTTGTGTACTCAAGATCTTTACTTCTCCTTTTCCTTATGAAGATCACCATGTAAGCAACTTATATGTGCTATATGGCATCATCAAAAATTCATCCACAATCATCCATAAATCTGATCTGAATAACAACTATGTAACCCCAAGAAATATAAGTATCATCTGAGACTTTATCATAGGCAACTCATAATTGCAACATAGCATGATGTATCATTTAAACACTTCAACAACATAAGTACCAAAGACTTCTGAACATAATGCCAACAATGCATTATTAGAAGCATAGCATATTCTCCCCTTGAACCTGTGCCACCTATTCACTATCAAATCTGATCATTGCATATATCAGTAAGAAATATCAAGGCATCATCATGAATCAAATATACATCAAGTCATCATTAACTTATGAGGACAAAAAGCACTTCTAAATAACATCCACATACTGTAATAATCAATCATCAAAACAGAAAAGATAATTGATAATTTTCTACACCATATCAAATCATTTTTCTGAGTCTATCCCACTGCTTCTTTGTCAAACCAACATATACACAACTGTGCAACTTCTAACTCGCGTATATACATGACTTGTCTTCATGATAACTGCATATGAGAATTAGGACACTGAAATTTCATACTTTCAGTTCCTTTTGAGTTTGTTCTGTATGTATACTGAGCTATGCCACATCTTTCTATCTGTGATTCCTTCTTCTTCCATACCTTGGAGTGTGATGATGTTTGTTCATTTTGGCATGTTGGCCGAAATTTGCTCCTATATTCTTTTGCTATATGCCCAAACTTGTTATAAGCATAGCATCTTATATGTTTCATATTCCTTCTAAAGTAGTGAATGGCTCTGTGACCAAACATATTGCAAGAAAAACAATATCCCTTAAAGTGCCTTGAAGCTGATGATCTTTCTATGTGACAGTTATTAGCTTGAACCATTCTACTTCTGCATCTTGCTGCAACATGTCCAAAATTATGACCTACAAAACATTCAACATTATTCATCAGAGGAAAGAAATGATTATCACTTCCATAGTCAGGAGTAAATGATTTTCTCTGAAGTCCTTCTTTCCTTGGTTGTTGATGGGGTTGCCCTCTTATCTCCTTGTTGAGCATTTCAGATTTAGAGTTCCCTGCCTCATCTTGTGAACTAGATTCACCTTCAACAGTTTCATGAAAACCAAGACCATATTTGATGGCAAGAGACCTTTGACTACTAAGAATATCATCCAAAATATTAGTACTATCTTGAAATCGTAAAAGTTTTTTCTTTTCTTCCAATTTACCTTTTAGGATATTTACCTCAACTTGATATTGTTCTTCCTTTTCAAGATACTGCTTCTTCATGATTTCTTCAATTTTTCTTCCTTCTTCCACTTGTTGCATTAATTCCAGAACTTCATTTTCTTTTTCTTCAAATGCTTGGAGTAGTTCTTCATTCTGCTTATTTGAATTTTTGAGATCTTCTTTTGGAGAAATGACCATAGCGTCAAGACCTTCACAGTGGCCGGTTCTTTCTATAAGTTCCTTGGTTGTTGTGTCCTTTTCATTCACTTCATTTCTCAATGATGTCACTTCATCGTGCAACCTTTGACTTTGATCTTCCTTTTCTTTGTACTGCTTCTGTATTTTGTTCCCTTCCTCCAATTAGGGTTTTAACCTGGTAAATTCTTCTTTGTAGGCACATTCCCTTTTATCAATTAGATCTTTTTTATCTCTAATTGTGTCTGTGATCCTTTTAAATTCTACCTCTATTTGTTTTCTTTCTCTTTCACCCATAAGAGAAAATTCATTTGTTTCGTTGTCACTTTCATTATCTTCAAATGAACATAAAAATGTTTCACCATAGGACAACAAATGCATACCTGATAATTCTTTTTCTTGTTCATCTTCATTTTGAGGTGATTCTGAATCTGAAGAGTTGCTTCCACATAATCCCCAATCGTCTCTCCCACTGTCACAGTTCCTTTGAGATGCCTTCTTCTTTTGAGGTGCTTTCTTCTTTCGCTTCTTTCCCATTGTTTCTATGGATCTCCTTCAAGTGATCAAGCTTCTGCCAAAGGACCTGCTCTGATACCAATTGTTGGAAATAATACTGAGAGGGGGGTTGAATTAGTATTATTCAGCTCAATAAGTTTTCATTTCATACTCAGATTAATATATGCTACTTCAATGAAAGTAACTCACTTGTACACATCACTGTCTTTAAAGTAACCAACGTATATGCAACAAACTTATGATTCATTTAATTCATCATATGTTGATCTTTAATCAGTGCATCAGTACTTCATCAACCATACAAATAGTGACCATGTGCAGTAATAACAGAATAAACCATCACACATAAGCAACACACATGAACACCAAGATTTAAGGTGAAACCCAATGCGGGACAAAAACCACCTGCTGATGTCTTCTTTTAATATAGTAAAAACTTGTTTACCATCGTGTACTGGTGCAGACTCATACCAGTATGCAGGCACCCACCTGCAGAAGGCTACAACCTTCTCTCGTTCTCTAGCTTCTATTAGAAGGGAGATACAACCCCCTAGGTCTTGTACTAGCCGATCTGTTTACTAGTACGTAGGCACTAACCTACAGAAGTCTCCAACCTTCAATTGTTTTCTAGCTACTACTAGAAGGGAGCTCCAACCCCCTGGCTTTTGTACTAGCCAATCCATTTACTAGTACATAGGCGCCGACCTACAGAAGGCTACAACCTTCTCTCTTCCTCCAGGGATCATGTTTCATGAATTTTCAGACTGGATACTCCTAGAACACAACACCACAATCTGAAGGCGATGTTTCATCCAATTTTCATACTAGACCCATTAGTAACATTGAAGCTCAAAATCAATCACCATTGCAATACAACCATCAAATACATCTGCATCAACCAATCACTAAAACCTAATCAATCTCTACTATAAATGAAATCCAATCATTAATCTCCAATATAACTGAAACCCAATCATCAATCTCTGATATACCTGAAACAATCAATCACTGAAACCTCTGAACCTCTGACACAACTAAATCAAATGATCACTAAACCTCTGACACAACTGAATCAACCATTCATACAAACTTAATCAAATTCAACCAATCATCTGCAACAAACAGATCTCTGTAACCAGTGCACAGATCTAAACCCAGAACATTGCATCAACAACCAAAATCAACTGTAACCTCAGAAACCATGCATCAGACTGTATACGCTACTTGGTTGAACCCAAAATACATGTATATGCTACTTCTGTTAATCAAACCTACGTGTACCTCCAAATCTACTGCAAACATAAACTTTTGAACCAATTCTGTACCAACCAACAATATACTGAACATCTACTATTAACTTACAGAGCTTTACACAGGTAGCAACAAAGATCACTTCTTCTCACTTATACAATCAATCTATCAAATATCAAACTCTTTATTCATTTAGTTTTACATTCATATCTAAGAAGACTTCATTGATAGACAACAATAAATCAACAACACTGATCTGATAAATCAGTCATCCTTGAGCATCAAGCTTTTCTTTTGCATACGCTACTGGGATGTGTCAAACCAGCATGTATACACGCTTTTACCAAAGTGAACCAATGTACAGATCTGCAAATTCTTACTTAAAACATCACAACTATTCCAAACTTCACTCATACCCATATCATAATATTTACATAATAAAACATGCGTCAGTATTCAGATCTAGACTATCCATGATGAAACCACATAATGATAATTCATTTTAGGTCTTATGATCTCGATCCATCATCTATCATCAACCACATAGGTACATCCTTAGTTTAGATCAAGCAAAGCATCAGAAACCCATAACCTACATATTTGATCTAACACTTCATAATATATTCAATACTTATACTTAGCCCTTTGATCTTCTCCTCCTTATATACTTATATCCTTTATCAATACCTCGGACCAAAACCACTTAGGACCAATACCTTGGACCAAATACCTAGGGTCAATACATCAAACCAAATACATTGGACCAAAATACGTTGGACCAAATACCTCGGGCCAAAACCTTGGTTTTCCAACATGTACGTGCTTTTCCTCCTATGGGAGTATGTGTATGCGTATACTCTCTTTTTGTTTTATGGACCAGTGTGTATACATTGTTTTGACTAAGTGGACCTGCGTATACTTCTTAAACTGCTTTACATCAACCTTTTCCTTCACCTTCCTTATTCTAATCAGTAGACCTTAGTTCCATCTTCCTGTTCTTTTGTACCAGTGCCCTCTTACCTCTGAATAGACCTATTACACTATAATTTTCCATATTACTTGTGAAATGATTCCTTTGAACTGCCCTGCATTTTTTCACATCTGTAAACACAACCGCCATGCATTCTGTCACATCTGGTATCTCTTCTGTAGAGTCATCTAGTTACGTAGATTCATATCGTTACCATATACAAGTGAGTTTTTCTGCTACAAGTGGGTTGCCATCAAGTACAACACATACATCATAATGCTAACATCACCATTAATGTCAATGAGTGCCAAGGTACCTAAGTACATCTTGTGAAGGGAAAATAGATGAGCTGATGTCGAGCCATTTGCAAGATCCAACGATCAAGGGACATTGGTGTATTCCCATGATTGTTGGCGAGAGATCCTGTCATTAAGGCATACAAGCCTCAAGGTACTACTAAGAACTAGACTAGTCTTGAACCTAGATAATGTGTTGATGTCGATAAGCCAAGACTTGTTAGAAGGGAGGCCTTAAGGAATCCTCCATCATCTAACTCGAGCATGAAACAATAATTTTGAAGAATTATGGATCAAAATTTTTTCAGTGGATCAAGGTTTATTTGGAAAAATGAAAAGGAAATGGAATGAATCAGCTTTCTAGAGGAGCCGAATGTTTTTATTGATGGGTTACAGGTTAGTGAAAGTGAGGCAGGAAAATGATTGTGAAGGAAAATTTATTGACTGAAAAAGTGAGAATGCAATGAAGGTTTTATTTACTAAAAAGGAGGAATACAATTATGAATGTAAATGGAAATGAGGCAAATGCTTTATTGACTAAAGAAGCATGGATGCAATGGAGGCACTGACATTTGAAAGGCTTGCAAGTGATGGATCTTATCTGACATCATGTGGTCATGCATTGATGTTTCATCTTTGTTGTTTCTTTCATCATTTTCTTGAAATAAATGTGGTCTTTGAGAGGCTTTTCAATGATTTGATAGATATGATGACATTCTCCCCCTTGGCTTACCCAAAAGCATGTCCTCATGCTTGAAATGGGGTCTTAAAAAGATAATGTTTACTTGTGGTCATTTGTTTATCTTCCTAGAACCTGCAAAAACTTAGTACTTTTTTTGCAATGAAATGTAAGTTTATCATAAGAGAGAGGTGATAAATCTCTCTATTTATGACATTTACAAAAAAACTGAGAATTGGTACTAATAAAACAAATTCATGAAAGAAAAACCGAAAGAATTTATACATGTGTCTAAACTAATGCCTCACTTTACTTGTTATATATTGTCACCAATTTATTCATTCTTTAGCTATTTCAAATTCTTATGATATATTTCTCATTCTATATATCTCGTCGAGATCTTTCCAACGATGCTAGAATCGTCAAAATCCCATGTCGTATGAGAAAGTTGTGCTTATTTAAAATTTGGGTGAAACAATGAAGATTGTCATAAGGTTTCTGAGTTGCAGGATTGCGCCCTTTCTGCATCTAAAAATATTATCTATCATCTTTGGCTGAGCCATGGCATAAGCTTTTCCAGTTTGTGATGATGTTGGCTTTTGTACCTGCAAAACTCAAAGAAACATAATCATATAAAAATACTTTTTGAAACGAAAACGCATGTCTACAAGATTCAATCTTCCATCTACAAGATTCTCTTCAAGGAATTTTGCAAAACAATAATCCTGTAGATGAAGCACTCTTATTGTTCTTCTTCTTGATCCATTTTCAGTGTTGAAAAATGAGCTAGCAGATGGAGGGTGACTGTGTAATAGTGATGCGGCAGTGGGTGACATGGCAAATGGATGATGTGGCAGTGAATGTGCAATATTGGCCAATGTTGTGCTGCCATGTGGTGGCAAAATTGTTGTTTAATTAATGTTGTGTCAAAATTGTAGAATAATTAACAAATTCCAATCCCCATAAAATTTGAACTCATGACTTCCATTATGCAATTTGAATGACTTACCAATAGATCACAAGTCACATTTATGAAATTAATGGAATTTTGGAAATTTTAATTATTCTAAAATGAAAATTGAAACAACAACTTGACAAGTGGCCAATCTGAATCCAAGAGTTTTACGAAAATATGATTCCAAAATATTTTTCATATCTTTTGAATTCATCATTTCCAAGATTTTTAGGAAAATCGGGTTCCAAAATATTTGCCAAATCATTTTCCATATTTTTTGAATTCATCCTTTTTTCCTAAAAAGTGGATTCTTAACCATTTTATCTATAATTATATTATATTATATATATATATTTATATAATTTATATATATATATTATATTTATATATAATATATATTTTGTATGTATGTTTCGTTTGGTACGTGGTTACGTTGGGGACTTTACTTTGTGAAGCTTAGCTACAAACCCACTATCTGTTTATCATACAAAGTTGGAAATACATCAAATATCTAAGCCTTAGCTCTCACGCTATCCAGCTTTTGAGGTATTATATATATATAATAATTTATATATATATATATATATAATATATTATATAATATATTGATTGTTGTAAGTAGTAAGCATGGAGAAAATACTTTAGGGAAAGCCTTAGCTAAAAACCCCAGTATCTGTATTATCATACAAGGTGGAAATACATCAGAATTATCCAAAGCCTTAGCTCTCACAGCTAGCCAGCTCTCGGTACAATCCTCTTGGATGCTCACAGGAAATCAAAGCTTCTCACAAGCCTTCCTCTCTGCCCTCCAAGCTCCTATTTCCTTGCATTGTTTCTCTTGGGTGATCCTCCTATTACCAAGAGGAAAACTCTTAACCAAGTGGAACACTGATCTCACACCCTATCAGAACTACGCAATCCTCCAAGGAACCTTACCTTGACTGCATGCATGAGTTTCCTTTATAGGAAAACACATGCAGCTGATAGTAAATTGTCCTTTACATTTAGCTCAACTGGGTCTTTCCCAGAATAGACATGCATGAGTTTCTGATGAGGGAACCTTCAATTATCTGGAGTACACTGGTTGAGTGCATGCATGCATCAACTGACCAATAACTCACAATCAGTTTCTCAAACAGTTTGGAACTAATTTAACTAGACTTAACTCAATAAGCTGAGTTAACTAATTACAACTCAAATATAACTCAATCTTATCTCCTTAATTTAAGGCTTATAATTTAAGGGATAACTCTTGCATGACTTCAGAAAGACTTCTAACTTGAATTTATCCAACTAATTAATCCATAATGAATTAATTAATTATTTCCAAGCAACTCGTGAGACTAAATTCGATTTTAATTCACAATATTAATTCAAGGACAAATTAAAATTGAAATTTTTGGATTCTATTTTTATCATTTCTTGTTGTTATTTTCAATGCTCCCTCTCAACAAGAAAGGAATTCAACTCAATCTCGATTGTGAACCTTTGGAATGTTATGCATGCAACACTTCTCTCTAGTGTTGTTGCTCCAACAACTTCATAAACAACAAAAAAACATTCAACCTGCATCAGTATGATGCATCTATCATCAAAGTCTCTGACTACTATTGCCTCTATCAACTAAAAACTTTGTGCTTCTACTGACTCTGCCTTTCTACACTATTGTCAATCCTTCTCTACGCTCTTCAGTATCTGATTGCTCTAGCCTCTATCACTTTGATCTCTGACTGCATCAATCCCACTGATTCCTCTCACTACTATGTACTTTGGGCTCCCGTAGCAAGGTACAATCCATGAGATAAAACCTCTCAATGAACCTTGCCCAATTTCAGCCTTCTTGGGACTATCACTTCACATCACCCCACCTCACACTTGGAAGTATGGATGCATGTGATCCCTATGCCCACTTGGATTGAAATTCCCCCCTAATGGAGGTATCTGCATGAGTGGATCTCTTCACTCGGTCTCCTCTCTGCTTCTCCAATTGTGGCTCCTCCACAATTGTCTCAGACTTCTTCTGGGGCTGCATGTTGAGAGGTAATTTACTCTCCCTCTCAACCACTTTTGAGTGATTTAATTGTCAACCCGGGGGTTTCGTAAAACTTAGAAGCAAACCAAAATATATGGGACCTCACATGCAACTATAATAAACTTTAGAAGATAAGTTATGGAAACTTAAGGGAATGCAATTATAAACTAAAGTGCATATTACAAATATAAAATTTAACTAAGTAATTTCTAATTCATTATGTAATAAGTAGGAGAAGTGGCTCCTAACTTAGGAGAATCAGATTTGTCCTTCTTCTAGAATACTACTTCATGAACAGAAATAAAAAACCACTAATGGGCAATAGCTTAAGATTCATAAACAAATAATAGAAAAGGCTCCTAACTAAGGAGGTCCTTGCTATTATTCATTACAAATTCATTCACCATTAATGCCATTGCTGGAAAACTAAAAATTCTGAAAATCACTTGAAACTAGAAAAAGAGTGAATTTCAATTATTACTCATATCAAATGGAAGAGAGCCTAACTTAGACCCTTGTTTGTCCTTTCATATGATGATAAGATTTAAACTAAAATTCATTCATTAATAATGAAAAATATTCAAACATCTAAATAATTAAATGAAAATAGAATCTATAATGAAATAATATGTTTCTTTGATCTTTTTAGAGGGAGCTCAATTCTCCTAAGAACAAAGTGACAAACTATTCTATAAATTCATATACCACATTAAGACAATTTATATCTAAAACTGTAGAAAGAAAACTTTATTCTATTCCATCATAAGTTAGTATACATGCTCAAAAAGTCCTCCTTTGGAATGGAGGAGGTACTCCTATTTATACAAAAACATAAGCAACTAATTACTCATTAATGGAGATCCACTAATTCCTCTTAGTTCCACAAATCATTCATATGGTTACAACCAATATGAGACACATATTCCTTTATCCATGATTTTTATTTATGAGATATGCTTGACCCCTATCCCAAATCTCCTTCAAATCTTCAAGAGAATTCGAATTTGAGTCTTGTAGGCACATAAGAGTGTCTTGGAACCTTCCAAATAACCTACACATGTCACGAAACTCATTCCACCTTTAGGTATAAGCAAATACATGTTATTTTTCTAACTTTTAATCATAAATTCACTTTAAATACATAAAATAAATAACTTTGGAAAATGAAAATATGAACCCATATGGTAATGGAAATATGATGATAATGTGATGGAATGAGGTGACAAAATGAGGATAAAGGTGAAAAGGGAGTGAAAATGTATGCTAATTTTGTGGCCCAACAACCACCAAGTCTCTAACATTTTCCTTGTTCCTCAAGGCTTTGCATGCATCTTGAACCTCAAGAGCATACTGGTTCTCAACTCGTGAACCGATCTGTTTCACCTATCTCATGGTGATATGTCTAAGGAAAACCTTTCCCTTACTAAAAAACACATCATAGCCACGGTCTTCCAATACCGCGACCGATACCAAGTTCTTCTTTAGTCCAGGCACATATTTCACATCTGTCAAGGTGATAGGAGCTCCATGCTCCCTTTGAAAAGTGATCGTGCCCACTTCTAAAACACTATACCTTTCGTCGTCACCCATCTCTATGCGCATCTTGAGGTCTTTCTTCTCCAAGGCACTGAATAAAATTTTATCATTGGTCATGTGGAATGAGGTGCCACTGTCAAGATACCAAACACAACCCATCGTTGATGATACCATGCATGTGATGAGAGTAAAGTCCATTTTGAACTGAGAGGCTAATGCCTCACCTTCCGATCCATCCGAGGATCCCTTCATGGACTTCTTCGATGGGAAATTAGTCAAATAATGTCCCATCTCAATTGAAGTATGGTATGAATTCGATTTGCACCTGCAACCTCAAAATTCAAACTTCGAATTTTCTTCTCCGTATACTGTTCACAACTCCGATAAACTTGGCTCTGATACCATGTAGAAATTCTACAAATTCTCTACAAATCTCGCTCTGAGACCATATAGAAAATCTGACTGTAGATTAACCCGATAATGCAATATACCAATGCAAAATACTATAACCGACTTCTACTATCAATTTGCGGAAGCTTAAATATTGAGAAAGATCGAGCTGAACACATATAAAGAGAAGAAGAAGAATCAATGAACCAAACACATGAAAATAGTTTGGGCAAAACCTCAGCTAAAAACCCCACTATCTGTATTATCATACAAGGTGGAAATACATCAGAATTATACAAAGCCTTAGCTCTCACGGCTAGCAAGCTCTCAGTACAATCCTCCTCGATGCTCATGTTGGGTATACGACCAAAGTCCCACATTGACTAGAAGTGGGGAGGATCATGGGTATATAAGGATGGACAAATATCTCCATTGGTATGAGGCCTTTTGGGGGTAAAGCCAAAAGGAAATCCAAGAGGACTTAGGCCCAAAGTGGACAATATCATACCATTGTGGAGATATGTGGTGTCCAGAGTCCTTACAAGTGGTATCAAAGCCAGGTTCGAAGTTAGCCAAGTGTATGAATCCTTGGAATGCAGAACGAAGGTGATAGGCCCCAATAATATCACGATGGGATCCGTGGATGAGATCGGTTAGACAGGCGGTGTGCTCCAGATTCTTCATGGACATGTCCTTGTCCCAACATAGTGAAGAGGAGTTGACCTGATAATCGTTTGAGGGGAGGCTCTATGGTCCTTTATTCGAGGGGAGGATTGTTGGGTATACGACCAAAGTCCCACATTGACTAGAAGTGGAGAGGATCATGGGTATATAAGGATGGACAAATATCTACATTGGTATGAGGCCTTTTGGGGGTAAATCCAAAAGCAAATCCATGAGGGCTTAGGCCCAAAGTGGACAATATCATACCATTGTGGAGATATGTGGTGTCCAGAGTCCTTACAGATCATAAGCAATTAAAGCTTCTCACAAGCCTTTCTTTCTGCCCTCCAAGCTCCTATTTCCTTGCGCTATTTCTCTTGGGTGATCCTCCTGTTACCAAGTGGAAAACTCTTAACCAAGTGGAACACTGATCTCTCACACTGATCTCACACCTCGTCAGAACAATGTAATCCTCTAGGGAACCTTACCTTGACTACATGCGTGAGTTTCCTTTATAGGAAAACACATGCAACTGATAGTACATTGTCCTTGACATTTAGCTTAATTGGGTATTTCTCAGAATAAACATGCATGAGTTTCTGATGAGGGAATATTCAGTTATCTGGAGTACACTGGTTGAGTGCATACATGCTTCAACTGACTGATAACTCACAATTAGTTCCTCAAACAATTTGGAACTAATTTAACTGGACTTAACTCAGTAAACTGAGTTAACTAATTAAAACTCAAATATAACTCAATCTTATCTCCTTAATTTAAAGGCTTATCTCCTTAATTTAAGGGATAACTCTTGCATGACTTCAGAAAGACTTCTAACTTTAATTTCTCCAACTAATTAATCCATAATGAATTAATTAATTATTTCCAAGCAGCTAGTGAGACTAAATTCGATTTTAATTCACAATTCTAATTCAAGGACAAATTAAAATTGGAATTTCTAGATTCTATTTTTATCATTTCTTGTTGCTATTTTCAACAATGCAAAATAGGGTCAGGACATAATTAGCATGTGGGAAAAAGCCTTGCATGAGCTCTATCCTCCTCATTAGCCATCACCTGATAACTTAGCACTTGATGCTCTATCTCATCAAAATCAACCCTTGCATGTCTCAACTGTTGGGTGTGTGTTATATTCTTTCCACGACTAGACCCAAGAGTGAAGCTAGGTGGTAGAGGGGGGTCGAACAACCACCCCTTCGTTGTGTTGTGCACAGTGGCGGGTCACATAGGGGTGGAAACCCCCCTGTTGGGGGGTTTTTTGAGGGGTGGTAGCCCCCCAACACGAGGTTTGGCGCAGTGCCCCAAATTGTTTTTTTTGGACCCTATATTAGGTGGGCGAACCTACCTATGGTTTTGTGCATGAATTTCACACATGGTTTTGGGCACGATAGTTTTCTGCCATTGTATTTTGTAGATCTATTCATGGGAACTATGGTTATGTTCAAATCCAAGGTTAATGGATTAGGGTTGACAGATGCTTCAGCATGTATATATATGTATTGTAACATTTAAAGGAATATATTGAAAAATCAATCTGGTAGTCCCAGTTTTGGGATACAAGGGAAAATCTCTGTGTATTTTTCCTATGTTTCTTGCCATTGTATATTTTATGTTTTTTAAGAATTCGTTTGCAGGTAATTTATGTACAGGATTAAAACCTACATTTGGTATCATAGTTGTTTTGGCTTTAAGGAAACCTTTGCTGCTAAGGGGTTTTATTCGGACCTGTGGTAGACCCTGTTCAATGGGAGATCTACAAGATCAATTCTTGCAGTGAAAGAAGATGTTGAGCATTGGAAAGATAAAGATCAAGAAATTTAATGGTCAGAGTTTTGAGTTATGGAAACTCAAAATGGAGGATCTGCTAGTGGATAAATATGAGTGGATCATGGTAGATTCAGGTACTAAACCAACGACAATGTCTGAAGAAGACTGGAAGAAGTTGGATCAGAAAGAAAAGAGCACAATACTGTTGTGTATCTTAGATTCAATATTCTTGAATTTTTCAGGGGAAGCTTTGGTGAAGGCTTTGTGGGACAATATAGGGACTTTATACCAATCTAAGTCTCTGGTGAATAAATTGTTACTATGGAAAAAGTTGTATAACATAAGGATGAAGTATGGAGACTTAGTGACCAAGCATCTGAACGCCTTTAATATTGTGGTAAGCCAGTTGTTATATGTTTATATTAAAATATCAGATGAAGATAAGTGCATCAATTTGTTGCATTCTCTACAAGATTTGTGGGATAGTCTGGTTGTTGCAATAGGTAGAAACACAACTACCTTGCAGTTTGATGAATAGTCTCATCCTTGTTGTCGAAGGAGATGAGACGCAAAAATATGGAGGGCCATAATGGTGATGCCTTGTCTGTACTAGGACGGTCCTAGAAAAAAACAAAAAAAAGTCCTCGAGTGGGAGATCTAAATCTAGAGGGAGCTCTAAATCTTTAGGAAAAACTTTAAAGATGTGATGGAAATGTAGAAAGGAAGGGCACTTAAAAAAGGATTGTAGATCTAAAGCTCTTGAGAAAGGAAAGGGATTTGATGATGCTCCTTCTGTAGAGGCAACAACCACCTCAGATGAAGGTGGGGATGTGTACTTGGCTTTTTCTTCAAGCACACATGTAGATCATGAGGCATGGTTGATTGACTCAGGTGCATCCTTTCACTTCACTCCCCATAGGGAGTGGTTATGCGAGTATGTGAAATATGATGGTGGTGATGTCTTACTAGGGGATGATAGGAAGCCTAGCATCATCGAACGTGGAAAATTCAAGCTAAAGTTACAAGGTCGAAAGATTAGAACACTTCGGGTATTCTACACATTCCTGCATTGGCCAAAAATTTGATTCCTGTAAGAAAGATGGATGATGAAAGTGTAAAAAAAAGGTTGAGAAAGATACCTGCAAGATGGTTCAAAGAGCACTGGTATTGATGTGGGGAGATTGGATGAGAACTCTATGCAAGCTTCTGGGTAGCACTATTTTTTATGGGTGCAACAGTTCTATGGTTCCTGAAAGTGGAGTAGAAAACCTATTGGTCTTTGGAGAAAAGACCATGCTATGGCATCAAAGGATTGGACATATTAGAGAGAAGGACCTTCGAATACTTCATGGTAATGGTATGGTAGAAGGTATGTCTAATTTCTCTTTGGATTTTGACTTATGTGAACATTTTGTATATAGGAAGCAAAATCGAGTGAGTTTCCCCTTCGTTGTTAAGAGGGAAAAAGGTATATTAGAGCTTGTGCATAGTGATGTGTTTGGACTTGTGTCGGTTCTATCACTGGGTAATTTTGTGTACTATGTATCATTTATAGATGACTTCTCAAGGAATACGTCGATATATTTCCTCAAGAAGAAATCTGAAGTCTTTGACAAGCTTAAAGAATTTAAGGCTTTGGTAGAAAACCATACAGAGAAGAAGATAAAGGTAGGACAAATAATGGTGGAGAGTTTGGCAAGAATGAATTTGAAGAGTTCTATAAGAAGTGTGGTATATCACAACATAAGAATACTCCATACACATCTCAGTAAAATGGAGTTGCAGAAAGATGAACAAGACGTTGATGGAAAATGCAACAAGCATGCTCAGTGGTGTCGGATTCGAACATGAATTATGGGCAGAGGCGGTGGAGATTGCATGTTACCTGGTTAATAGATCACCTTCAACAACATCGGAGGATAAGACTCCATATGAAGTATGGACTAGCAAGAAACCATCTCTTTCACATCTGAGAGTATTTGGTTGTGATGCATATGTACATGTTCCATAGGAGAAAAGAGCCAAGTTGGATAGTAAACATGAAAGGTGCATCTTTATGGGATATAAAGATGGTTTAAAATGTTATAAGATTTGGAACCCAAAAACAAGGAAGGTTATGTACATCCGAGATGTGGTGTTTAGAGAGGTGAAATATGTTATTAAACATGAAGTCCTACCAAAGGAACCTGAAAAGATAGAGTTTGAGCTGAAGGAGGAAGAATCAGAATTTATAGCAAAAGAGCGATCAAAATGATCCGGATTTAAACAGGAATGCAACAAATTACAGAGATAACCATATACACAAAGATGCAGCGGAAATAATACTTCATTTCATTAATGGAAAATACTGAAATATGCTTACAATCAGAAATGGAAACAAACTAGCGAGGGCGATGGTAGCTTATCTCTGAGAAGAGATGTGATGGCTATGTTAGTGTCAGTCTTTACAGCCTTCCTCCTGTGATCAAATGTGCTCTTACATAGTGATTTTGAAGTGTCAAGGTCAAATTTTGTCATTTCAGTGAGTCTTCAAGCAAAATTTGGTCACTAGGCATTAGGTCTAGGGTTTGCTTTCACTCCTTCTAAAGTTGTCCAAATGGCGGTCTATGTCATCATTCAGCTGAGTCTATCATCATTCATAGGGTTGTCATTATCATGTCAGTGTCTAATGAGTCATTTTACACCTTGTTCATGCTTCAGTTGCGCCCAGGCAAGTTCATTTCCCTCTCCCAGGGTTTTGAAGGCAATTTCTCTTGGATGGTCAAATCATCGATAAAACTTGTTTCCTGATGTTCATACACCTTCCCCTATCCTTAATGTACCTTATTAAGCCCTTCCAAACACTCAAATTCCCCAAAATCCTCATTTTTGCACAAACCCTAGTTTCTAGCTACAATCTGGCAATTTTCTAGGTTTGGCCTGTGATTTGCCCTTGTGGACCCCTTCCCCTCACTCAATCTCTGAGATTCCACTTTCCCCTGCTTCCTAACATCCCTCCCACTCCCAAAAATTTCCCCAAGAATTTAGAAGCCCCCTATCCCCTTCATTTCGCTTCATTTCGACCAAATTCCTTGTTTCACACATCAAGGCAAGTTTCACTCAAATGAGGTTTCAGAGCAGTCAGAGATGAATTTTGGAAAACTGAGAGTTTTTGTCCACAACATGCCAAAGAAGAAAAACCTCTTTCACTTTTTACACAGGTGTCATGGTTTGAGAGAAATGTCAAAAATATCGGCGAGAACGAAGGTGCTCCAAGGACGGTTGGCCAAAACACAAAAACGAAGGAAAACGCCCGATCCACTCCAAATTTTGGCCAAAGCCTCTTTGGCTGAGCATGGTACTTGATTGGGGACTCTCAGCCCAAATTTCAAGAAATTTGGAGAAAATTTTGTCATTTGTGAATTTTTTGTGCAATTTACAGGTTTTGGCCATTTGAAACGCCGCGCTCCAAGCGCGACTATTTTGGAGGACTGCTCGGAATTTTTAAAACTTGGCATTTTTGGAAAGGGCATGCAAAGAGAAAAATTACCAATACTTGGGAGAAGCCTGATTTTGATATTTGAGCCTCCAAAAGCTCAAAATACATAAAAAAAAAAATGACTTTCTGCCCACTTTTTGAGTTGCAGAAAGTGACCTTGGGAGAAATGGTTTTTGAGGGGCCAAAACAACTCCAAATGTAGAAATTCCACTTGGGATGGAAAGTAGACAGACCAAGCTTTCTAATGAGCCATCTTGCACCTGATTTGGACCAGTGGAACCCACTCAAAAGTTGCTGCAAAGGGGCGCGACCATTTGAACACGGGGCGCGACCATTCGAGCCAGCTTTGCCAGAATTGACCTTTTTTGTCAAAAAACACTGTTTTGACTATGGTTGACCATTTTTACTTGTAGATGATGGATAAATGTAATGTTTTCATGGCACTTTGATAGATTTTATCTCTCTTTACCCTTCTAGAAGCTTCCTTGATGTAAAAAGTGAATAATTAATGCATGAATCAGTTAGCTAAGTAATAGAGGCAAGTTGTTGGACTGCCTATTATCTAGTGTTTAATTTAGAATTAGTTCAAACTGCTCCTAGGAAGCTGAGCTCGACCCCTAAAGGCAAGGAAAGAGGTTGGCTTGCCTATATTATGTATTTTCTCAATCATTTTGAGAGGTTGGAAGGTTGGACTCTTGTGGGAGAAAGCTTTATTGTAGATTGTACATCTATCTCTGCAATTTAAAGAAAAGGAAGGACAGGATTTTGCAGACATAATTGTGGATTCTTGTGGATTGTTGTGTTGATGGTGTGTTCTCTACATGTTCTTGTAAGTTTTTTTATGTATTCCACATCTCTCTTTTGCTTCTATTTGGACATATGAAGTGATAAAGTTTGAAATCATGCTTTGACATGCTCAGCTTTTTAGTTTGTTCAAAATTTATGTTTTCTACTGTCTAGAGAGGACTCAAATGCTTGTTTCCCTCTTTAGCTCCTTCTCTATCATCCCTGATCATCCATCTCAGATTAAGGCATCAGCGCTCACTCCTACCTTGCCCCAAAGATCCCCCTGCAAAAAACTATGCTCAATCCCCGCACCCTGAATTGCACTCCCTCCAATTGCCACCAAAAACCCAAAAATCTTTAAGTCAACCCCCCTTATCAATTTACTAGCCTAATATCTTTGATCCTAATTGGTCAGCTTATCATATTGAAAGATCTACCGAATCTGAACCGAGAGAGCCTTCTCATACCTCGTAGGGCTAGCTACGAGGTGAAATGGTTTGATGTAGCCTTGAGAGTTTGTCTATCTCAGCCTAGGTGAATTCCAAGCGCTAACAGGGCTGACTTGGTGAAACACCTTGGAGGTGAGGACGTGCTGAGGATGACTTTCGATGATGAGTTTTTCGCCTGGTGGGACCAACAGATCATCGTAGTCGATGACTACCCATATGCTGGCATGGATTTCCGAGGAGATCCAAACTTGGTGTTGCCACCAAATATAGCATGGGGAGACATTGGTAACAATTTTTTAAGTTTTTGTAAATTTTTAAGATATTTTTTCTTTTTGAAATATGAAATGAACTTAGAAATATTTTTGATGGGACAAAATACTGACAAAATGATCATGCTCTAGATGTGGTTCTAGTAAGACCAGATAGATTCCAAAGGCACAGGCATCGTTGGAGAGGTGCCGAAGAGGCAGTAGCTAAGACAAAGAGGATCCTATATGCTATCCAAAGAAACTTGGTGAGATTGACTCACCAGGTACCGATGATAGCCATAGAGGATCTACCTAAGGATATGCAGCACCGCGTGGTAGGAGTACCATGGGACTCGGTTTGCATACTTCAACGTGCGGCCAATGCAGTAGTTAAATTCTTAGGCGCTCATCCTGAGCGGGCCGATAGACAGACTGGACATGGTTATGGGCATTTAGTCCCAATTTTGTATATTATGTTTTGAACACTTTATGTATACACAGGCAGTTTTATGATATATATATACAATTCCAAATTTTTTATGTTTATTTAATTTGATGAATGATTGATATGCCAATCTAATGCTTGATTAGCGATAAAATCCGCTAATGAATTCTCAGATCATGGAATGTGCACATATGTAATATAAAAAAATTATCGTTGCAACACTCTCACTCTCAAAAAATGGCAATATAAATAAGGATCCCGAACCTGATAAATGTTATTTAATTGTGACACTATCTGCTGTGAGTCAAGACAAACTACCAACGAATCAATTCCATAAGAAATAACTTCGGATAGTAAATTAATAACGACAGTATATTTGGTAATGTTATTTGAAGCAGGACTAATACATACTCCCCTTGACACCATTAACCGACCAGATGGATAATAAATCACCCAAGCCACGAAAGCAAGATTCCGAGTGTGCTGACTAGCACCATTGATGAATCCGAAATATACCAAGTCATCCATCAACACTTGCCAAAGCAGATCACAAAAAATGTCGATATCAAAAACTGCCCGACAAAATATGTACAAACATATAATATATACAAATAGGCAATTTCTCGGTCGGAGCCTAAGAAAAATACTTCTTAAGTTAGAGCCCATCTGGGGGCTCTGCTAGCTTGTTCCTAGAGATGTTTATAGGTACAATTCTTGAGCTAATCGACATATGACCTTTGGCAGATAATTGTGCTGGAGCCAAAGGGTTTGAAACTGTACAAACATTGCTAGTAAGCATATTGGAGAACCTGGATTCAACTTCATGCAATGGAGGAAGGAAATATGAATGATGATGTAAATCTTCCCATGGTCGATCTACACCCGTCATCGCTTCTAAAATTACTTCATCAGATGGGAAAGCTGTATCTAAGCAATCCAGAGCAGAAGTAGATTCAAGGGTCCAAATTGGAGCCACATCACCATCTAACTCCTCCTCTGAAAAAGGAGTGTGATGTTTGTCTGTAGAGTCAATTATAGATTGATAGCTAAGTTCTTCTGCAGACATAGGAAATACCATTCCACCAGCTTGCCCTCCATTTAATGTGGTCGTAGATGAAGGTAAGGTCCAAGGGTCTGAAGGCCCCTTGGAGGATGAAATTGTATCGATTATAGCTATAGGAGGGGGAAGATAAAATACACCCATCAAGGAAGAGCACATCCCAACTCCTAAATTCTCTATAGGTTGAAAAGTATTATCCACCAATGGAATGGTAGAATCCGAAGTTGCTCGAGAGTCACCCGGAGAATAATCTAATTGATCAATTTTAACAATTATTCCCTCACGAGGAAAACAAAGGATGTGGAATAGAGATGAAACTATGGCATCCATCTCATAAATCCAATTCCTTCCTAAGAGGAGGTTGTAATCCAGGATGGCATCAATGATTTCTACCTCAATATTAATGACCTTTCCTCCAACATATATAGGAAAAGTCGGGATAATTCCATGTGGCTTATGAGAATGACCATCAAATGTTGTTAAGAGAGTTGGTGAAGGAACAGTTGAAGGTGATCCAATGGCCTTCCAACATGACCTAGACATTACGCATGTGGAAGCTCCCTCATCTATAACTCTCCGAAAAATATTGGTTTTTCGGTAAGTAGACTTTATCTAGAAAGCCATATGGTGAGGAAGTCTCTTTTTGACATTCAACATATCAAAAGTGAGCACTAAATAATTTTTTGGATCCATTGCCCTGATTGCCGAAAGCAAAGCACTTCTCTGAGCAGGACATGACTAGAGTACCTCCAATGTAGACATAGTGCAAGGACTTTGAGCTAGATCTTCTACAATCGAGTATTTATGGGTTGCACTAGCATTAGGGTTAATAGTCAAGCGCTTTGTGAAACCTTTCATATCTGAGGTATAGACTCAGCAGAGGGTTGCTCAATATGAAGTGGGTATATGGTTTTAGGAACAAATTTTGCCTTAGATGCTTCCGTTTCACCATAATCGTGTGCTCGAGTGGCAACGTCGACATGAGAGTTCATCATATACACATTTGACGAATTTTCCCCTTCCTCGTTGCCCCCTGCAAAGGTACCAACGTTCAAGTTCGCACCAGCAAGTAATTGATGCCTTTGGGGAAAATGGTTAGTCAGGATAGATTTGGAACTAAAGGACCCTTGCTGCACTAACAAGCATTAAGCATCTTGAATCTTGGGGTAGCGGTGAGTCAAATGATATCCATTGCATAACTTGCATGGAAATTTAACCTTCTTTTTGGACTCTTTTCTACCCTCACCAGCACCGTTGCCGGGTTTGTTCGCATTACCCTTCCCTTCCTGGTTCTTCTTCTTACCACGTCCCTTCTTCTTCCCATCAAATTTTTTATTTCCTTTGGGGTTAGAAGCTTGGACGATGTTAATTGAGGTAGATTTGGAGGGCGAAGGTGTAGACGGTCCTGCATGGTTAGAAGAAACAGTTTTCAGAGACAACTGCTGCAATTGGTTCAAAAGGTTCACCGTATTTGCGTCAATTGGTCCAACTATACCATCGGTGTGACGACTTGGCTTTGGTTTGGCTAAATCAACTTTGGATCTAGGAGTGACAGGTAGGATTTTCTGAAGAGTCCCAGACTGAGAATATGTCAATTCTAATTGTTGGGCTTGAAAATAGCTTGCTCTTCCGAATAAACACCAGAAAGAGAAACATCCTTGGAGATCTCAAGTTGTAAAGATTTGAGAAACCATTCGAGACGGAAATCTGGTGGAATTTCGGCTTTGATAAGCCTCTTTCTCTGTCTCCATTCCTGGATATGATCCGAAATGTGTGTTCTCGTGTCTTGATGAAAATTGGTTAGAAGCTCAGTTCCAGCTTCATAGCGGACAGGCAACTAAAAATGGTTCAAGAAAATATTAGCCAAATTGGTGAAAGAAGTAAAGGTTCCCCCTGGAAACTCTATATACCATTTGGCTGCATTCCCTATTAAGGTGCACTGTAATAACCTCAACTTGATGGAATCATCTATTAGGGAGTTGGATGAACACCATAAGTGGAATGTGGTCACATGGTCTCCCGGGTCTTCACCATTCTTCCCTTCGAATTTTTGAATATCTGATGGAAGTTTAGTTGGGAATGGAGGCCAAGATGGATTCTACCTAATTGGATCATTCGTCAATTTAGTAAAGTCTGGAAAATTAAGCGTGGCTAGAAAAGGAAGTCGTGGAGGACCTTGGGAATTCCATCTGGATTGGGCGGGGTTCTCGTAGCTCTGAAAAGAATGACCTAGATTTTGAAAGGCACCAGGTTGCCCAAAGTAACTTGTAGAGCCTACTAAACCAAAGGGTGATCCTTGTGGTCCAGCAAAATTCAAAGCTTGACCAACTCCTGTCGAAAATCCTCCGTAACCGGTGAAGTTACCCCCTAACGAAGTATTGAAAGGATCCAACAGCCCCTTATAAGGGTTCCAAGAATTAGCAAAGGGTGAAAAACTTTGAAATGAATTAACTGAGCAATACAACACATTCCCTTGTTGGCCGAAGAATTGATTCCCATCTCCTATCCCACTAACCGCAGGGTTTGTCCAACTATGAAAGGGGTTACTACCTTGAATTGTAAAAGGAAAAGGCATTGACCCTACTATCGGATTGTAATGTGGTATATGACCACTTCCAAATGGGAAACCCTAAAAAAAAGCTGATCCACTCATCATGGATGTAGAGGCGGTTAATGGTATATTTAAAGGAACTGAAGGAATACCTTGAGAGGGCATTCCAAAAGGGAAAAATCCAAAACTGGATGCATTAGTTTGAGAACTTCCACTCATCAACAGAATTGAAGTAGACCCAAATAAGGATGTGTTGGGAGTGTTAGAAGGGATGGAAATAGTTCCTCCCCCTTGCACAAATATTGGAGTCTGCATGCTCGCGACACTCGTCATGGATTCCATGCTTCCAGCAGTGGTCATCGAAGGGATAGATGTATGTGGACCTGGGCTCGAAGTCCTATGAGTTGAAGTTCCAATGTATAACAAAACGTCTAGATAATCGGGAGGAAGAGGAGAATTCAGAGCTGCAACCCACTCTAAAATCTCTTCTACTTCAATACTATCTTCCGAGTAGACGAGTACTCGAGAAAGAAATGGTGTGTTTATCTCTAACTCTGTAGTAATACCAGGTCTATCTTGTGAACTAATTCCCCCAAGCGGAGGATCAATCTCTGATGTGCTTGCTACCACTGGTTGGAAACCACTGGTAGAATCGCTCCTACACCTTCTAGGAGAAGGGTCTGGACTCATAGGTGAAATCCCATGAAGTCTCCAAGACTGTCGAGATGGTTGGTTAGCCACTTTGAATTATTTTTATAAAATCTACTTAAAGACTCAAGAAAATTAAAATCTAGGCTGACTAGGAGCACATAACACTCACTAAAATGTCCCTAAAGATATCAGCAATCAAACAACTTCCAAGTATTTCTACTCCACGTGATTAGGACCAGACACAAAAGTACAAGAAAGTTAAGAATAAGGGTCTTTCGAAAATAGACTGGGGTAATTACGCCCCAGGCCTACTAGCGAAGGTATCAAAGGTAGTTACGCTGACCTCCAGACAACAGCCTTTGTCAGTGCAAGCCCCCAAGCTTCGCAAGGGTGCCCTCCAGAAGTACTGTTGAATGTGATACAACGTCAACCTCAGGTGCCATGGGATTCCCCTCTCTAGCCACCTGTGTGGATTCCTAGGATAGGCAACTATGGACACCAACTCGTATCAGAAGCCGGGTGGAATAGTTGTGAGGTAGGATCTGACAAGTAAGAGAGGGGGTATCTCGCGTCCTTATCTTCACGAACCCTCATGCTTAACTCCCAGTCATAGAGCTTTCCCGGTCTCCCCAACGCTATTGGATTTCTCTCTTTAATCAGACTTCCATGTTTTACAATTTAGAGTGGCCTTAGAGATTTTACTCTCCTCTCACCTAATCCAAGGCCCTAAATAAACCTAAACTTGTTGGTGTATTTTGATGACAATACAAAAAGTTCTAGATTATTTTCTTAAGTGCTTGATTTTAAATGGTTGTTCTTTTAAGTCAAAGGGATTAATGGAAATGAAACCAATGGTGTTTGTATGATGCAAAAGAAATTAATGAAAAACTAACTTATATGAAATGCAATCGTTTGTTCTTCGATGAAAATAAATTTCTACTTGGGTTCTACAAAATTTCTATAACGAAAAAACTTTTTCTTTTCTTTTTTCTTAAAGCACACTTCACACACAAAAACTAAAAATACTATTTATGCTTTAATAATGCAAAACTACCCTAATGTAAGGTGTACATGAAAATGCAAGATCCTATATTACTCTAAAAAGGACGAAAGCAATTGTTTATAACTTATTAATAATCCAACTTAAGTGTTTGAAAAGAATACAAATTTTGAATACAAAATCTTCTCCAAACAAGAAGGAAAAATCCAAAAAGATCACAATTCACTTTCAAAAAATCAAAAGAAACCAAAATAAAACTTGGAAAAAGAAGACAAAAACAATGTTTTTTAAGAACCTTTCTTTTTCAAGAAGCAATGAAAACAACCTTTCGAAAGCACTCTAAATGCCACCAAAGACTCAAAGACCGAAAGAAGAGCACAAGGAAACTTTGTAAGTCACAAATTTGATAATGAATGAAAACTTGAACAAAAAGGGCTTCAACTTCTACTAAATGACCCAAAAGGTGACAAAGAGCTTTGACAAACTAACCAAGAATTCAGGAAAGAAACACTTTCAAATTTTTCAAAAAGAAACTTTCAAAAAGAAAAAAAATGTGAGGCCACGAAATGACAAAAAGCAAAGCAAGCAGACCAATAATCGAGCTTGACACTAAGATTGAAAACAATTTGTTGTTCTGGAGGACCAAAACAATCAAGAAACTCAATAAAAAGTCTTGTGTGTCAAAACACAAATCATAAAACTCACTCAAAAGCAAACCTAGGCCAAAACTTTTCAAAGCGGAAGAGAATTCAAAATAGTAAGCTCACTGAATAATAATATTCTAAAGACAGAAATTGACCACGCAGAGACTAAACAAACCAAGAAACAAATCTTTCTAGGCAGAGAGATTTGAAAAAACAATGCAAAAAATGGTATACGCGACTGTGTTCAAGCACAAAGGTGTGTACATGTGCTTTTGATAAAAGAAACTCACATATACGCGGGTTCACTTCACAGAAACTACCGTGTGTACGCTACTGTAAACAGACAAAAGTGCGTATACAAAGCTTTGCAAGAAAAATAAAAGATGAAGCCAGATCAAAAAGATCAGACTTAAGGTCTGAGATTCTACTGGACCAAACAATACTGTTACAGCAAGCAAACCAAGAACTGAGCCCTTATTGACACTGAACAACCCAAACTAGGAATAATAAGATTGTTATCCCCAGCGGAGTCGCCAATTCTGTTACGGGAATAAGTACCCTAGGGCTTTGGGTTGGAACCCCAACAGAGCAAAAGAAAACTACAGTAAGATACACTCATACAACTCAGGGAACATTATTATATAAACAAACTATGTGATAGCGACCATACCCGGATGTCCTTCATTTGGGTAGTTCTGACAGGGTTCAAACCCTCTGCAACTCCTGATGATCTTTGAATCTGCAAATCAACCAATCCGAACATACATAGCAGCATATAGATAAAGCATTTTAATGAAACTAACTTTATATCATATAAGCAAATGATTAGTTATACATCAAAATCACATTCATACATGAATTACAAACGTATATGATGCATAAACAAGTTTAATCTCAGGAACAAGACAATGTTTCTTTTTATTGTAGAAAGCTATAACTAACATAGAGAGAATTCACCTGATTCTTCTTCTTCTAGATCCAAGTAGAACCGTCCTCCAGATCCATCCAACCCCAGTCTTCAACAACCTCCTTCCATAACCAATACCATGATATCTCAAGCAAGTGGGAGAATATCAACACTCAAAGAAATAAGGGTTTCCTGAAACTTGGGGAAGTGCTTGAAGCATAGGGATAATTCAGACTTGATCAGGGATAATCTCAGTATAATAATTCTATCTCTTCGCCTCCTTAAGGCCTTCCTGTAGAAGTCTATTTATACTTCTCCCAATTAGTTTTTTAGTTGGGAAATAGTTGGGCCACGTGCACTACGAGGTAATCAACATGTGAAACCCGTGAACTCCACCTACAATTAAGGAAATTTATTTTTTTTTAAGTGTTTTAACGCATATATGCAGGTTGGGTATTGACTAACCCACGTGTACACGCTTTTATCTCAGGGAAAAGTAGCGTACAGGGAATAAAACATTGTTTTTAAAATATTTGGACCAAGCATGGAAGGAGGGGTTGCCCTATGCCATAAACCAAGCATCACAAATACCAAGGGTGGTAAATGGAGCTATAACACAAAGAAACTGACACAAGCAAGAAACCATATCATTCCAAACTACAAATGACTCTAAAAGAGCAGGAAAACTAGGATACTTCCCAAAACTGGAGGAAAATTTTTGAAAAATTCAAATTTTCCCAAATATATGCAACTGTATATCAGGATAGTTGTTTTCTTATGTTGGGCTAACCTAGGTTTAATTCTTTACTACACACCAACAAAACCCTCAATCACTGGCCCTTTGGGAATGACCTACAAGCAAGTCGTAATCTCACCCGAAGTGACTATGGGAGGTTGCAAAACCAAGTTTCGGCAGCCTTGAGGGATACTGCAATGTGGTAAACTTGTATTTTCTTATGGTTTAACACTTATAAACTACTTTGTATTCATGAGCTACTTTTCACTTATATATTACTTCACATAATTACATTCATCACTTAACATATCATAAACATCCAAAAACTTCACAATATTGAAATAAAGTGCAAATAATAAGAAAATCAACACATGAAGACACAAATTTTACCATGGTTCATCCCAATGTGGGAATATGTCCACAAGAACGGTTACTTATAATAGATAATTTGGTACAAAAAATAGTTCTTCACTTGCAAACACAGCTGCAGGTTGTCTTGGCACTAAGCTACAGACGGTCTGCGCACTAAGCTACAGACCCAAGCCTACGCACACTCAGTTGTGGAGCCTTGCCCCTTTCTCCGAAGTACAGATCACAAAAATACAACCATAAACATAGATCTATATACAATTAATTCATTCCTTCCTTCTTTATTATTCATCCCCATATATACCATTACATTGAGGGATTATATCGTTACATTACCACGTACCCAATACAGTGGTTTCCAAAATACAAGGGACTATGCTCCAAAACCATTCAAATCTTACAAGATTAGATTTTTTTACAAAAAGGGAGGGGCTTTCACCATGAAGCCCCTAGACTACGCGGTCAGTTTGTTTTGTGGTCCTCGATGTGCTCCGTTGCTCTGTTGCACGGTCCACTTCCACTCCGCGACATCCTTTCTACTACACGCTCTACTCACAAAATTTGGATTCCTTGCCCAAAATCTAGCCAAGTTGGGCTACACGCAACAAAAGATGCATGTATATGTGACTGTGTTTGAAGAAACACGCATGTACGTGGGTTTCTTTGGAAGAAACCACTTCTGTATGCGATTGTGTACAAAGAAAAATGTGTATATGCAGGAAAATGGGGAAAAATAAAAAGTACAATCCTGATCCAAAAGATCAGACTCGCTGTCTAAACTGTAAATGAATCAATAAGACTAGAAAAATCAAGAAACAAGATAAGAGAGCCCTGATCAAGAATAAAACAAGCCTTCTAGGAAATACAAGATTGTATTCCCCAGTGGAGTCGCCAATTTTGTTAGTGGGAGAAACCTCCCTTAGGTAAGGGTTGACAACCTTAGTAGATCAAAGGAAGACTATTAACAAGAAGCACGCATTCAAGCAAGTAAACTATGAAAACTACTAAAGTTGGGTTTGTGCAGAATACCTAGAGGTCCTATGTTTGATGTTGATCCTGTAGGGTCCAAACCCTATGCTTCCTCCAAAAGTGTTCAGACCTCTAACACAAACTAGAGAATCATATAGATAGAAATTGGTTCAAATAATGTGCATATTAAATATGTTAGATCATAAATTATATATATAAAGCATGATATATTAGACATGAATTATAGAAAACATGAGATCACAACATTTTAGGAACAAGATAGAGCTTCTTTATTGATTTCCACAAATAGAAGTGGAAGAATACAACATGGTCTGACCATGACACCAACGAAACTTCCTCTAGATCCAACTAGCCCAAGCCTCAAAGATCACCTCTCAATATGTGCAAAAGGATGTCATATAATGGAAGATGAATCTCTGCAAGGAAACAACGGTTTCCTATAGGAGTGCACGAGGCATAGGGAAAATCAAACTTGATATGGAAACAAAAGGACTATAATGTCGATATCCTATCTCCTTCTATATTTTAGGCCTTCCCATGAGGTGTATAAATACCACCATAAATCAATTGATTTAGTTAGGCCATAGGCTCTTGTAGGTGGGCTTTCGATAAAACCTGCAAACCCCACCTAAAAAATAGGAAATATTTTATTTTTTTTCATATTTTAAATTATGTATGTGGGTTTGGTATTATGGTACTTGCATGTACACGTGTTTTTATAAGGGAAGAGTCGCGTATGGAATTTAAAAAAAATATAACAATAAATGACCAAGTCTGAATGGGAAAGGGTTGCCCAAGTCCATATATAAGAGCATCATAACTACAGGAGTGTTGAATAATTCTATAACAGTGTTGCTTTTGCATGTTGTGCTCAGAGTTGGAGCAAGCAATTGTAATAGTCTCTTTACTCAATTGATTAATGAAAAGAGGCTTGAGGGGTTTTTCCCAGTTGAGTTCCCCTAGAAATCATTGTGTACTTGTGGTTTTTCTTGTTGCATGTTCATGCATGTTGTTCTAAATTGTGAATTTCATTCCGCAAATTAGTAGAGTAGAATTTGTGTCTCCAAATTTCAGTTCAAATTCTTGAGAAGTTGCAATTTCTATCAAATTTCTACAAACCGTAAAATTCTTTCCTACCAATGGCACCCCCATGGGGGGAGGAGGAGGCCCCCCTGCAGAAGCACATTTGCTTCCAAATCCAATCAAACTACCTCATCCAAATTCAACAATTCCTCAACTCGCAAACCAAGACCAAAGGTGTACCCATCTAATACAACCAAGAATGAAGTTGCACCTACTACCTTTGTTACTCCAACAACGAAAAATCCAAAAGCTAATTTTTCATGTCTTCCTTAGACAGTCAAATCTCCCCTCCTAGAAATGTCATTAGAAAAATAGGGAAAAAATCAAATATATGAGACAACATGCATTAACATGCAAATTTGTAGGTCTCTAACCATTGGAAAAAAAAACTTGCTCAGTTGGATCTGAAAGAACTGGACACTCAAAGGGGATATCAACCTCATGTCGAGGTCCAAAGATTTCTTCATGGCCATATTCACCAATATAGAGGATAGATATCACATATTTCAAGGAGGACCATATTTCATGAATTTTGCTAACGTATTAGTGAAGCCATGGGTTCAAAGATTCTACTTCGACAAAGAATACCTTTTATTGGCCCAGGTCTAGATGTGTCTTTATTCTCCCCCTCAAGAAGTTTGGGACCTTAAAATCTTGGAAAGAATTGGTAATTCCAGGGAATTTTATTATGATCTCACATACCACAAAGCAAGTTCAATACGCATCCTAAGCTTTCCTTTGTGCTTATATAGATATATCTAAGCCCCTCCTAGTAAGAATTCAATTTAGCAATGAAGATGAAATATGGGAAGAACCAATAAATTATGATAAAATCCCATTTAGAAATTAAAAATTCCACTAACATGGCCATCTATTATGAGAATTCTCCGCAAACCAAGTTCAACAAAATGCACAAGTAAATTTTTCCTTGGATTAAGATGGGTTTAATGGGGTCACTAATAAAAGGAATACACACAAAAAAGGAACAATGATTCCAATCTCTGAAAATGCAATGGGACATAATTGATACATAGTCCTCTAGAAGCTAGAAGAAAACAAGATATCTACAGAAGGAGAAAATCATAAAACATAAGAGATTAGGCATACCAAGTTATCAACCACCCCTACCAATAAAAGATATACATGCATAACTAACTGATAAATATTACTAGGAGGATCTAGAAATGGAGGACAACACCAAAAAAAATTATGATGTAGAATATTTTGAGGCAATGGACATGCAAAACATTGATCTACAATCTCATGTATAGGAATGGAGAAACAAATACCCAACAACGATTCCCAAGAAGCAAGTTTAAATCATTACCAGAGCATACATCTAAAATCAAGATCTAATTCTCCATCGAGCTCATGAACTAGGAAATACCACTAACCACAACTCTTCCTTTTCCTCTCATGGAATCAAAGGAAATGCTCCCATAGATCAATTGAGTATTTTGAAAGAACCAAAGAAAAAATTGTAGAAAAGAAATATTCAATTACTATAGGGATTACGAGATTACTTTGTGAATATTGTTAGAGTATCTATAGAAATGGCTCGAAATTTGATTTTGCTAATGAATTCGAGCTGAAATTAAGAGATACAAATTTCTTCTACTGTTCTGCGAAAAGGAAAACGCACAATAGAAACACATGAAATAACATGAAACCATCAAAACACAAGGAACACAATGATTTTACAGGGGAACCCAATTGGGAAAAACCACTTTGTTTCTTTGCGTTAATTGAGATGAGAAATATGTATCAATTACAATGTATTGCTTCAATCCTAGGGCACACCCTGCACTGCAATTTTGATCTTCTGCTCACTAACTTTCTCTGACCAACACTTATCCAATTCAATCCTCAACCTTCCTCATATTTCCTTTGTAATCCTAGAGGAAATTAGCTCCTAAATAATAGGGAAATTCTCTATTTCCTTGCCCAAATCATGAAGGACTTGACCACCTGCTCTAATGCGAAACTTGTACACTCAACTAGAATACAATTGATAATTACAATGTGCCTTTTCCTCCACTCCAACTAATAAATTTGGATTCCATGCATGAATGGGTTTATTTTTAGTAAAATGATCATTTAACTGAGAGATTAGTGAGTTAATAATTTTTATAACTACTCAACTGAACTCCTATCGAATCAACTAATGACTTGAGCTCAGATAACTAATTTTAGCTAGCAATAAATCCACTAGATTACTAAATTTTAGCAATCAACTCATACACAACACTACTTATAGCCTATAACTTGAACTTACTGACATAACTAGGAGGAAACTCCATGGCATTTCAACTACTTACAACCCAAATCATCCTACTAATGTGGAAAATCGAATTTCTCCATTCAACTAAGGCACAAGTCAAATGAAGCATTTTTTTGCCACTTTAACACTCCCTCATAGCAAGAAAAGGGTTCTTCACCACCCTTATCCTGCTCATGTGGTAATCGAATTTTCCTCTTGACAATGCCTTTGTCAGGATATTTGCATCCTTCTCCTCTATGGGAATGTACTATAACATCATAATTCTCCTTCGCACACAATCTCTCAAATGATGGTACCTGATATCGATGTGCTTGGACCTATCATGAACTATTGGATTTTCAAAGAGTTTGATGCAACTTGATTACCACAATGAATGATAGTAGGATCCATCTCCTGACCGAAAATACCAACAAGAATTTTCCTCATCCAAATGGCCTCGCATGTTGCTTGACTAATAACCATATATTCAGCCTCTACTAAGTTGACTGCTATAGATCTTTGTTTCTTGTTATACCAGGAAATAGTTGTTGACCCAACACTAAAGATAGTTCCTAAAATGCTCTTATTGTCTGATGGACTCCCTACTCAATTTGTATCAATGAAGCCTTGGAGATTCACACCATCAGACCTCATGTACCATATCCCAATGTTGTTCCTCTGATGTATTTTTTTCTTAGAGGGTCCTAACTCAGGTTCATAGTTAATTGTGCCAACCAACAAAACCCTACACTGTTGACCCTTTGTGCAACAACCCGTGTAGTGCAGGCTACAGTCTCACCCGAAGCAGTATTGGGGGATGCAAGAACCAAGTTTCTACATCTAGAGACTAGTGTGATGTCTTCCAGCACCTTGGATATGCTTTTGCATAGATCGACAAAATTCTAGGGCTCTTTAATGTAACTCGGTTAAAGTTGCCTCTAGACCTTTGTGAAGGTCCATGATCAGTCCTTGTGGACCTTAAACAGTTGATTTACCTACTTTCACGCATCAAAAATAAGACCTAGATTGGATTTCATGTAGATCTACTTAATTCATCAGAAAATATAAGAGAAATAGCTTCTAACTTCGCGGAAGTGGATATCCATTCATTTCATATATTATTAAGACAAATTCAGTGAATTTATGTAGCATTCATTCAATATTTCAAAAAACATATCATTAATCAACAACATATAACATAAACAGATTCAATGGAAATACTCAGTAATTCTTCAAAAATATATCCTTATTGATCTTCAATTCACTGATTACAAACTCCTCTTACCCTATGCACACAGCTACAAGGGTCTACACACTGAGTTACAGACTCTACCTAGGCCTCCTGCACACTCAGCTGTAGGAGCATTCCCTTCTTCACCTAAGGGCAAGAAGTGGAGCCTTCCTGCCTTAGCATTTTCCCAAGACAACAAAAATCTTCAATGTACCCAATTCTCTATCAAAAGTTATCTCTAAGACTCGTTAAGACTCAACTATTTATAGCTTTCTAATACAATACCATGGCCCCCGGCTCATGGGCGAGTCTTAAAAACCAACCAAAACAAGGTGCTAAGACCCCTTTGACTCCTATCTATCTTTGCGCTCTGTTTCCACATTTTGCATAAACTTTATATCTTTTAAAAAATTATTTACAAAAAATGACTAAGTTAACTCAATTCTACCCTTGGGGACCCCATCCCAATAGGTATCTAAGCACATGTTTTGCTTCTTTCCAGTGAATCTTGGTAGGCTTCACCATAAACTAACTCAATTGATTAACTGCATAACATATGTCGGGCCTTGTGTTCACAAAATACATCAAGGACCCCACCATCTATCTATAGATGGTGGCATATACTCCCTCTCCTGTAGAAGCATCCTCCTTCCACTAGTTGGTAGCTAGAGGAGTGTTCACAGCCTTGCAATCCTGCATATGGAATCTTTGAAGTATTTCAAAGGTATACTTCCCCTGACCCACAAATAGCTCTCCATCTCCCTCCCACATCTCCAAACCAAGGAAGTAGTGCATTAAGCTCGTGTTCTTCATCATGAACTCTCTTGCAAGGTCCTCCTTGCAAAAATGGATCAACTTCTCATCCCTTGTTAGTATCAATTCATCTACATACAAGACTAGAATTGGCAATTTTCCATCTACCATAATGTAGTAGAGATTGGCATCTGCTTCACTCTTGGTGAAGCCCAATCTACTAATGTATGCATCTATATGAGTGTACCAAGTACGAGGTTCCTTCTTGGGACCATAAAGGGATCTCTTGAGTCTACATACATGTGTCCCCTTGTCAAATGTATCAAACCCCTCAAGGTGCTCTATGTAAATCTCTTTCTCAACCACTCCATTGAGGAAGGCAATCTTCACATCCATTTGGTGGATCTTCCACCCCATCTACGTAGCTAATGCTAGAATGGTTCTGATGGAGGAATATCTTTCCACAGGGGAAATTGTCTCCTCATAATTGAATCCCTCTACCTGTGAGAAGCCTTTGGGCACAAAATTTGTCCTTGTAATTCTCAATATTTCCACATGTTGCATGTTTCACTTTATATATCCATCTAGAACCAACCAGAGACTTTTTCAATGGTCTCGGCACCACCTCCCATACATTGTTCTTCATGATGGATTCATACTCCACCATGGCATCTACCCACACTGGTTGGGAAATTTCCTCGTCAAATAAAGAAGGCTCGAAATCAATGAGTTCTATCATAAGTGCCATATAACCAGTATACATGTTTAGTGACCTCCTTTGCATGTGCAAGGATGTAGGAGCTCTCACATTCTCCTATGAATCCTACACCAACTTGTCAGTCTCTCTAGTTATTTTCCTCCCCTCTCTGGAAGATTTTGGTTAATTGGTTGCCTCTACTCTACCTCCTTTCTACTCCTCCACATGTGGTTGCTCCACAACATCCTAAGGATATGCATGAGGCTTCTCCTTTGGAGCTAGAAGCTCTTCCTCTAGTGGAATACTTAGCTCTCACTTTATAGAGATTCTCGTATCCTTCTCCTCATCAAATCTGACATATCTCCTCATCATTATCATCCCGAGTGAGGGAAAATACACCTGATAGTTATGCAGTGTATTTGTGTATCCTACAAAGATACCATCTCAACTGTAGGCTCCAAAATTTTCCTATTATCATTGGAGACATGAAAATAGACTATAGCTCCAAAAATTCGAAAAATAGGATACATCTAACTTCCTCCCACATAAAGCTTCTTCGGGTGTGATAATGCCAAGTATTTTGTGAGGGCTCTGGTTATGCAAATATATTTTTGTATTGCCCATATGTATAGTGGCAGTACTTGATCCTGCAACATGGCTCTTGCAACCCCTACAATTCTTTTGTTTTTCCTATCAGTCACCCCATTTTATTATGGGTTGTGGGATGCAATTAGTTCTCTTCTAATAACTTCCTTGGCACAAAAATATTTGAAAGCATTAGACACAAATTCTCCTTCATTATCACTTCTAAGGGATTTAACTTTCTGGCCAATCTCATTTTCAACCAATGCTTTGAATTCAACAAATTTTGTAAGCACTTCATATTTGTTCTTCATAAAATAGATCCAGCACTTGCAGGAAAAATAATCTGTAAAAATTACATAATACTTGTGTTTTCCAACTGAGACTGTAGAAAATGGTCCACACACATCTGAGTGGACTCGCTCCAATATGGCTCCAACTTTGTTATCTCGGGCTTGGAAGGAGGCTTTGACATATTTTCCAAGTGTGCATTCCTTGCAAACATCATGTTGGTCAAGGGTGAATTTTGGAAGTCCTATGGTGATCTACTGCATGATTTTTAAATCTCTATGTTGTAGGTGACCCATGTGCCTATGCCATAGTTCTCCAACATCTTGAATCTAAACATATTCTACTTTTATTCTCAATGCGGTGCATGCACCCACCTCTAGCTTGTCAAGAATTTTCACTCTAACACCAATTTGTTTCACTTGTCCAGTAGAAACATGCTTTATAAAATATTTCTCTTTACTGAACACCGCATCATATCCTTTTCCCTCCAATGCAGCTACAGAAATCAAATTTGTATTCAACTTAGGCACATAAATAACATTTTTCAAGTGAATATGCAGCCTTACTCCTTCTTAAAGGTGACAATACCAATCCCTTTGGTATTATACCTCCCATCATCTCCAAGTTCTATGTGTAATTAGAGATCCTTCTCCTCTAGGATTTTGAAGAAATACTTACATCATGTCCTATGAAATGAGGCACTAGAGTCTAGGTACCACACACTCCCCATTACAGTGTTTTTAATGCATGCAATGAGGGTGAAATCCAATTTGAATTGTGATGCAAGAGCATCACCTCCTTCTCCCCTTGCAGGCTTCTTCCTATATTTCTTATGTAAACACTTGGTTGCAGAGTGTCCATATTCATGGTAGTGAAAACATTTGATTTTTCTAAGGTCCTTCTTCTTGCCCTGGTTATGGATAGATTTTGGATTTCCTTGGGCCTACTTTCCCTTGGATTTCTTTCCCTTTCCCACCAAGGAAAATGTTTCTTCCTCCTTAGCTATAGTTGTGACACCATCTCTAATGTTTCTTCTGATCTCCTCCTGCACCAAATCAGGCCAAAGTCTCTCCCAATCTGGTATCTTATCTCTTCCATTAACTGAATTTTGATAGTTGTGTCAATATTTCAGAAGGTTAAGGAGTGAAAATCTCACAAGTTCGAATGATGGCACATTTTCTCTTACTCCTCCAAGTTCATCTTAAACCTGAGTGAATATAGATAGGTATTATGGAAATTTTTCTACATTCGAATGCTCCTGACATTAGGGAGTTTTGAGGTCTAAAATGGGCCTCCTAAGGAAATTATAAAATAATAATGGAAATAATAAAATAATATTAGATTACATAATCAAATTTTAGAGGTAAATACTCGTATTTTCAACTTATCTCCCTATGTGCTTACTCAAATTTTGAGTGGAAATACTCGTTGGATGCATAATTTGATTCCTCATCCAAGGAGTACCCATGGACCCTCCTACACGAAAAGTGGGAAATACATGAAAAACGTGATTGAAATAACATGTTTTCATGTATAAGGGTCCATCGAAAGTATGCAACATGGGTACTCTTTGGATGAGGAATTAAATTTTGCATCACGCTTGAAATTTGAGTAAAACCTTAGGGATATAAGTTGAAAATGCGAGTTTAAAAAGTAGCTTTATTATTTTATTATTTTTTAATCTTTTTACTTTTTTACTCCAAAAATGGTGAATCATCCCTCATGGTTGACATCATCAACTTGAATCCTATTAGTTCTTATAAAGTTTATTTTGGTTGTACATTTTTCTTAGGAGGCCCATTTTAGACCTCAAAAGTACCCTAATGGTTTATCTCTCAATGCCAATTTCCTAGCATCCCTATTTCTTTGGAAGATATTTGTGAGTTTTCCACATTGTAAAAGGAGTCTCCTTTCCATGCAAGTTCGAAACCACACGATCTCTAACAACTTCTAGAATAATCCTCTTGGCCTTTGTTGTGTCTTTCTTCCACTGAGAGAGTGTCTATGCATCTCATGTTTTAAATTTTGGAATATCATTTTGTATGTATTCCCATACCCCATTTTCATCCAGGATAGCTTCCATCCTCCATGTCCAACACAAAAATTTAAGGTACCCTCCAATGGATACTTAAGTCTCAGTCCATTGAAAGACATTTTTCCTACCCTGGAGAGAATATATACCAGAAACTTTGCAACTCAAAATTTATCTGAGATAATATTTGGAACAAGGTTTGTTATACGGGAATAGTGTCCACTCGGATGCTGCTATTCCGACTAAGATGGGTGGCTATCTTAGAAAAAACAATCAAAGTCTACTATTGATTCCTTTTATGAAAATAGATGAGAGGAGAACCAAGAGGGCCAACCTGAGTCTTGTGCTCAATTTCCTCTCCTTCTTGATAGAGTTTTTCCGCTTCTTCTTTGTCTGCCCAGCTTCAAAGAACCTGTGGAATCACAAAAACATACTACTATGCAAGAAACAAGGATCTAAATTCATAAATAATGCAGGATCAGATGTGCATTAACCATATACATGCATATATAAACAAGTACAGCAGAAAGGAAGGAAACAAAAAACTTTATTAAAATGAAATAGAAATAAGATTACACCATGTGCTTGGACCCAGCATCATCCTCGCAGCTAGAAAGCCCTTCTTCACCTCAAGCAAAAGCCTAGATTCACCAACACTGTAAATGTAACAAGCCAAATACCAACATGATCTCTTAGATACAAAATTTTCCAGCCTCTGACTCTGTGATGAGGGATCCTATATAGATGATTACGAGAGGTGACGTCATCTTTTTGGGATCTTGATATAGTGTCCTTCTCTCTGATAGTTCCTGCTTCCACTTGGAGAATGATGATCTCTTACTCATCCCTGGTCGAAAATGGAGTGGAAAGTGTCACAGGGGAAGCTTCTAGAAGATTCCATGATCTTCCACCTCGCATTTTGTCCCTTCCATTTGTCCATTCCCGACCATCACACCCTACAGAGGAGAAAATTAGTATGCATCACACCCTGTACATTGAGCTTTCAGTATGGTCCAGTTTTTACCATTTATGAGTAGTTTTCAGTGGAGAACTTCTGGGAGGTGATGTAATCAGTTGACCTTGTTCCTTTAGGCAGTGAAGCAACACTTTTAGGGACTTAGGAGCCCTCAATATATGGACATTTATGATTGGGGTTGAAGTGCCCAAAAATTTCTATAACAAGGTTTCTATGTACTCTTCTAATGCTTAGATACCATGTACAAATGGCTTGAAATTTGACTCTACTAATGAATTCAAACTGAAATCAAGAGACACAAATTTCTTCTATTATTTTGTGGCAAGGAAAAAACACAATATAAACATATGCAATTACACGCAACCATCAAAACACACAGAACACAATGATTTTACAGGGGAATCCAACTGGGAAAAACCCATTTGTTGCTTTGCATATATTCAAATGAGAAATATGGAACTATTACAATTTCTTTCTTCAATCCCGAAGTACACCTTGCACTGCATTTCTGATCTCCTACTCACTGAATTTCTCTGAACAACACTTATCGAAATCAAGCCTCAACCCTCCTCTTATTTCCTTGCGTGATCCTGGAGGAAATTAGCTCCTAAATAATAGGGAAATTACTTATTTTCGTGTGCAAATCCTAAAGGAATTAACCACCTACTCCAATGAAAAACATGTACACTCAACTAGTATACAATTGATAATTACAATGTGCCTTTTCCTCCTTTCCAACTAGGCAATTTGAATTCTATGGATGAGTGAGTTTATTTTTAGTAAATTGATCAATTAATTGAGAGATCAATGAGTTAACAATTCTTATAACTATTCAATTGAACTCCTACTGACTCAACTAATGACTTGAGCTTAGGTAACTGATTTTAACTAACAATAACTCCATTAGATGGCTAAATTTTAGCAATCAACTCATGCACAACTCTAGTTGTAGCACATAACTCGAATTTATTGACTTAACTAGGAGGAAAAACCATGTCACTCCAGCTAACTGCAATCCAAGTCATCATACTAATGTGGAAAATCAAATTTCTCCATTTGACTAAGGCACAAGTCAAATGAAGCCTTTTGTTGCTACATGATGCCATCTTTCAACCTTTCTCTCAACATAATCAATGAAATTCATCTCTTGAAACACTAGTCACTTGTGATAATGTCATTGTTTCTTCTTTTTTGTATAGATGTATTTTTTGCATATAAGCTACATGTAAAAAATACAAAAGCAGTGACATTACTACTACGTGGCTCTTGTTGAAATAGTATTCATGCTTATGAGAATACAACCTTATTTCCCTAAAAATTATCAGAATTAAGTCTTATTTCCCTAATCATATTGAAATCAAGAATTGATTTTCCATATATACTGTAAATTTGGACAAAATAAAACAACCAATCTATAATAAACCAAAAATGAGATTGACATTTAATCTTGTTTTTCCATGAAAAGAGTTGAATTAACTTTTTTTTAATATTTGATTTTTATAATGAAATAAGTCTTATTTCCCTAATTATATAGAAATAATGAATTGATTTTCCATAGATATTGTAAATTTGGACAAAATAAAACAACCATTCTATAGTAAACCAAAAATGAGATTGAAATTTAATCTTGTTTTTCCATTAAAAGAATTAAGTTAACTTTTTTCTAATATTTGATTTTTATAATGAAATAAGTCTTATTTCCCTAATCATATTGAAATCATGAATTGATTTTCCATACATATTATAAAAATTTGGACAAAATAAAACAACCATTCTATAGTAAACCAAAACTCAGACTGACATTTAATCTTGTTTTTCCATGAAAAGGGTTGAGTTAAATTTTCTTAAATATTTGATTTTTATAATGAAATTTATCTGCACAACAATTTGATTGCTAAGTCTACGAAGGCATACTTACTCTACCCCCTCTAGTTTACTCTACCCCCTCTAGTTTTTAACCTATGACCTCTTACAAAGAAACACGTGCTCTTAACCATTAGACCCACTCGAGGCATACATACTCTACCCCCTCTAGTTTTGAACCTGTGACCTCTTACGCGATTTGACTACTAAGTCTATGAAGGCATACATACTTTACCCCCTCTAGTTTTGAACTTGTGACCTCTTATGAAGAAACACATGCTCTTAACCATTAGACCCACTCAAGACATACATACTCTATTCCCTCTAGTTTTGAACCTATGACCTCTTATGCGATTTGACTGCTAAGTCTATGAAGGCATACATACTCTACCCCCTCTAGTTTTGAACCTGTGACCTCTTATGAAGAAATACATGCTCTTACCCATTAGACCCACTCAAGGCATACATACTCTACCCCCTCTAGTTTTGAACCTCTGACCTCTCATGAAGAAACACATGTTCTTAACTATTAGACCTACTCAAGCTGCATTATTATTATCCAATTTTAAGTCTACGAATGCATACATACTCTACCCCCTCTAGTTTTGAACATGTGACTTCTTAAGAAGAAACACATGCTCTTAACCATTAGGCCCACTCAAGTTGCATTATTATTATCCAATTTTAAGGTCACAACCAAGCTAAACACCAAATTGGTGTATGAAAAGAGTTGAGTTAATTTTTTTTTAATATTTGATTTTTATAATGAAATTTATAAATAAATGGAGAATCAGAGCCTCTAGTTTTGAACTTGTGACCTCTTACAAAGAAGCACATGCTCTTAACCATTAGACCCACTCAAGACATACATACTCTATCCCCTCTAGTTTTGAACCTGTGACCTCTTATGTAATTTGATTGCTAAGTCTATGAAGGCATACATACTCTACCCCCTCTAGTTTTGAACCTGTGACCTCTTACGAAGAAATACATGCTCTTAACCATTAGACCCACTCAAAGCATATATACTCTACCCCCTCTAGTTTTGAATATGTGACCTCTTATGAAGAAACACATGCTCTTAACTATTAGACCCACTCACGCTGCATTATTATTATCCAATTTTAAGTCTATGAAGGCAGACATACTCTACCCCCTCTAGTTTTGAACATGTGACCTCTTAAGAAGAAACATATGCTCTTAACCATTAGGCCCACTCAAGTTGCATTATTATTATCCAATTTAAGGTCACAGCCAAGCTAAACACCAAAATTGGTATATGAAAAGAGTTGAGTTAGTTTTTATTATTATTTGATTTTTATAATAAAATTTATAAATAGATAGAAAATCAGAATTTTTAATTTTTTATAACGTAAATATTTATTATTTATAAGTAAATAAAAAAATAAAATAAATATTATTTTTAAAAATTAAATAAACAATAATAAAAGAGAAATGCAAAATTATTATTATTATTATTATTTAATAATATTTTATAAATTAAAAATAAATTTTATTTTTCTTAATTTTTGTTTTAAAAAATATATTTTCACTATGAAAAAATCATTTAAAAAAAAACCTTAAAATTACTAATACTAAGCTAGTCTGCATCATTACTTGTTTGTTAAAAATATATGAAATTTTATTTTTTTAACAATTTATTTCTTTTATTAAAAAAAAATCACCTCTTAAATATATTAATTAAAATTTAAATTACTATTAAATTATTTAAAGATTCTATTAACAACTAATTCTACCGACTATACACCTAAATTACAATTTTTTTGAAAATGAGACACATCTCAATTGAATGTAAAATAATAATAAAAATTTAACCTTCCCCTATTGAATGGGAAATAATAATAAAAATTCAACCTTTCCTTATTGCCATTAACGTTAATATGCATATCAAACCAACTTTTAAATTTACGTCTATATAAAATTGTTTTTAAACATATTCAAGAAGATTGTAATTTGAAATAAATTGTATTATTAAAGTATATGTATACATCTTGTTTTTTTCCAAGACGAAAAAAGCACTATTGTATTTATATAAGATATATAAAAAAGTTGCATATACATATTGAGAATATAGCATATGATCCCGGAAGGATCTTAAGGATTAGCGTATAAAACCATGGATAAAAATGGGGAGACAGAGTCAATACTATGACCGAACTCCCACTATTTGATGAACATTGTATAACATGAAACAAAAAGTAGGATAAGCCAAAAGCATAATGACCACGAAAAAATAAACGTTTAGATATGTTCCTGTGGAGACAAGAAGACACGAAACCGCATCATAATACCACAGTCCTGAAAATATATAAAGCAGGAAAACAAAACTAAAAGGATTAGATGATCCGCAAGCTAGAAATTAAAAGTCAGAGGGATAAAAATCATGTATGACGTAGGTATCTCTTTGAAAAGAGACCTGAACATGCCAAAAACCAGGAGCGTCAAGAAGACCCCTCTTCGACAAAGCATCTGCCTGCCCATTTTTATCCATGTAGATGTGTTGGATTGAACCATCCTTCAGAAGATTCCAGTAGAACTTTATCCTGTCTAACCAACCCATGAGGTGAGGACTGGAGATGGTATTTTTTCCCATGACATATTCCACCGTGATTTTTGAATCTCCGTAGATAGAAACACCCTGAAGATTAAGAAAGAGATAGAAGTATAAAAGGTCAGCGAGGGCCATTACCTCAGCCATATTGTTATACCAAACTTCCACATCACAAATCTGCGGACAATTGGATTATTATGTGCATTGACAATTGGATTATCATGTGCATTGAAATAGCATGTCCATGGTGGGACGCATATGTCGAATGCAAAGGAAAATGGCTATTCAAAATCAAGATGGATACACCAACTAACAAGAATAATTGTTTACTAGGATACTACAACCTATTATATTCAAATCACACACTAATCAAATTGAATGAATTCTACCAAATTCTTGCATACACAGAAAAAAAATTGACTATATACATATGCTCATTCTTTCTAACTTGCACTTGCTCTCCCAAATTGATAACAAACACGTGAGCTATGGGTTCTATAACAACCCAGTTTCCATTCTTGATTTCTTGCAGGCCACTAACATTGTTTTGCATTAACACAGTGAGTGAACTTGCATCTGAATGGTTTGCTAAACTAACAGTAAGATCTGGGTTTGGACATGAAGGATAGTAATTTAGAGTCATTAGTTGGCTATGTTTGTCAAGAATTTTGTCTAAGTAATAGAAATCTAGCTCTAGAGCTTCTGAAATTGCAGCCAATGGCCTTAATATCAACAGTCTCATTCCACTAGTGTCCTTACCCGCAATATCTTTGTAACAAAGACTCAAGTCAAACCAATTACATCTTTGCATATTGGGTTAAAATTAATCAATTCTAATGTTTTGCCTTAGATATTTATAATAAATAAAAATTTGTTGATTACCTGTGATCTACTAATTTTTCAGGCCAAGAGTCAATGGCTTCCTCCAGAGGATGGGAAGGTTGCGTGAAATAATTATTCCATTGGAGAACCTTGTCTTTGTTGTGATTCAAGATTGTAGAAAACCAAATTGGTTTGTTTATGTCCTCTGAGTAGAGGCATCATTGGTCATCCAAGGGCATTTCGAAGAGCTATCACACATCCACATCCATAACGATTGAGATTTAACTGATGTCCTAGATGAGTCGACTACACTGACAAAGCTCACTGATCCAGACTTGTGCAAGAACACAACAAAATACAGAAATACATATATACACATAGATGCAGCAAAAATAAAAATTCATTTCATTCATATCAAAGAACTGAAATATTCTTACATACAATAATGGAAATAAACTAGCTCAGGTGATGGTAGATTATCTCTAGGAAGAGATGTGGCAGCTACATGCCTATGAACTATGTTACAATGAGGCTCGAAGGCCTATTTATTATTGAAAACAATGGAAAACCCTAAACATCCAAAAGCCTAACCCTAGGAGAGAAGCGCCAAAACTATGGGCCCCATTTGGGTAAATTGGTACATCAACTTCCCTGGGTCGTAACTTTGCCATACGATCTTCGTTTGACATGCACAATACCTTGATAGAAATATCTATCCGAGGAATACGACTTTCAACTACAAACATGATTTCTTGTTTTCCAAAAAGTGTCGTTTAGGGCCTCAAAATGGCTCTAGAAGTTTAGGACCCGAAAAACTGCCAAAAATAGTAAATTGTGCTACAATTAAGGAAACTGAAAAACTAAAAGAAATAGTGGTGGGGGTCCAAGTGGAATAGGTGTGTGGCCACCAATATCCACCTAGATCAGTGATTCCATCTTAGGAAGCAATGGTCCCCATTGCATTGAGTGCCTCCATGAAATGGGGAAACTTCTGTTGAACTCGGTCCCTGGTGAGTCACTTTCCTTGGTGTAGAAATTGATCAGCTTTGACAACCTGATACAGTTGGATCCGTAGTTTGTGATTATTCTTGATCTATGTGTCCATGATTCGATTAGCTGTGGCATGTTCCATGCAATATGGGTTTAAATATGTTGGTGTGAGTTGTTTTACAATTTTTGATGTGTCCCGTGAAGATAGAAAGTATGGTCAAAGGTGGTCCACATTAAACACTGGGTGCAGGCCAAGGAATGGTGGAATGTTGAGCTCGAAATAATTTTTCCCTACAACCTTAGTGATGGTGTAAGGCCCATATTGGAGTGGGCGAAGCTTCAGTGGGGCCCAATGAGGCGCTCCTTCTGCAAATGTAACCAAACTTTGCTGCCCACCTGGAAATTGTGTGGCACCCGATGTTGATCATGACATTGCTTGTACTTAGCATTAGCTCTGTCCAATATGTCTTGGACTTACTGGTAGATGTGTTGAATGTGCTCAATGAATTTGTTAGTCCTGTCAGCTTCAGACTTGACATGAGCTGAATCAGTCGGAGTAGCTGCAAATGGTATGGCCACATCAATGGGACATAGTGGCTAGAATCCCAATCCCACCTGAAAAGGGGTGTGGCTAGTTGAGCTATGGAGGGATCCGTTGTAGTTTTGTTGGACATAGGAGAGGCTTTCATCCCATGTGTGTGGACACTTTGAGTTGTATATGCATAGAATGTGTATGATCATATTGTTGATGACCTTTGTTTGGCCATCAGTTTGGAGGTGGAAAGTCATGGACTTAGTGAGCTTGGTATCCAGAATCGACTAGATACTTGACCAAACTGTACTTAGGGACCTGTTCTCCCAATCTGAGATAATGTAATTTGGGATCCCAAAGTATACCCACACGTGTTCAAAGAAGATCTTAGCAGTGGCTTCTGCTATGATACTCTTCTTGCAAGCCGCCAGAATGGCCATATTAGAGAATTTGTCGATAACCATGAAAATGGAGTTGTTGCCTTGCTTAGTAGAAGGAAGGCTCGTCGTGTAATCCTTGGAGATGGATTCCCAAGGTCGATTAGGTGTGAGAAAAGGAGTATATATGCCTTTCTTCTTGATGGTTGGTTTGGAAATGGCGCAGGCAATGTAGGATCTAATGTACTTCCCAACATCTCTTCGAAGGTTCAACCAATAAAAATACTTCTGTAGCACTACCACTGTTTTCTCTACCCTGAAATGTCTAGTGACCCAACTGTAGTGTACCTCCAAAATCATCTTGGCACACTCACTTGAAGGAACACAAAGGTGTCCCAGATGGCATAATAATGCATCCCGGAGGTGAAAATTTGGAACTTGCTTGCTTTCCAGGAGTGTCTGGTATGTGTTGTCGAATTCTGGACCACTGTTGTAAAGATATGTCCACCCCGTTGTCTCGTGCCCACAAGAGTCGAGCATAGTGGTCAGCGCCATGACCAGTGATCGGTTGAGGCAGTCTGCAACATTATTGGTGTTTCCCTTCTTGTACTTAATGTTCAAATGGAAAAGTTGCAGGTATGTGGACCATTTCTGATGGTGATCATTCTGCAACTTCCCTTGTGTCTATATGAATTGCAAGGGTCGGTGGTCTGTGTGGATGATTGTTTCCTTCCTCAGAATGTAATGTTTCCATTGTTGGCAGGCTTGCACAATGGAATACATATCTTTTTCTTAGGTGGGATACTTTCAGACTATGTCTGAAAGTGTCTCAATGTGATATGCCACCGAATGCTCCTACTGAGTAATAACTGCACCAATAACATAGCCAGAGGTATCTGTCTCGATCTCAAATGGTTGCTGCAAGTCTGATAATGTGAGCACTAGTGCAGAGAAGAGGTGATGCTTCAACTTGACAAACGCCTCTTGTTGGTATTCAGGCCAAAAGAACTTTGCTTTCGCTCCTCCCTTGGTGACTTGACTCAAGGGCCAAGTGATATGAGAGAACCCCAACATGAACCTGCCGTAGAAGTTGGCAAGGTCGAGAAAGCTGCAAATCTTTGTTAGATTGGTTGGGGTTGGCCAATCTCGAATGACTTGTATATTGGTTGGATCCCCATGCACACCTCGCTCATCAATGATGTACACCGGATATTGAACCTGGGTCATACCAAAAGTGCATTTTTCCAAATTGGAACACAACTTGTGTTGTCACAAGGTTTGGAGGACCTGTCAAATATGGTGGTGGTTCTCTTCCCAACTCCGGCTGGGGATCAAAATGTCATCCAAATACACCACCACGAATGAGTTGATGAAGGGTCGCAAGATGTCTACCATCAACCTCATGAAGGTTGCTAGTGCATTTTTCAACCTGAAATGCATGACTAGCCATTCGAAAAGGCCCTCCTTGGATTTGAAGGAAGTCTTCCACACATCAGAGGGTTCGATTAGTACTTGGTGATAACCAACTTTCAAGTCAATCTTGTTGAAATATTTGGCCCCCTTAAGCTGGTCCAGAAGGTCATCAATCCTTGGGATTGGATACCTATTCCAAACAATGATCTTGTTCAGCGCTCGATAATCAATACAGAGTCTCCAAGTTCCACCCTTCTTATGTACCAACATGATCAGGCTTCCACGGGGTGATGAACTTGGCCCAGTGTGCCCTTTCTGCAATAGCTCCTAAATGTGCCTCTTGACTTCATCGTTCTCCAAAATAGAGCATCAATAGATCAGTCCATTGCATAGTGGCACTCCCGAGGTCAAATCAATGGAGTGCTTGGCCTAACAGTGTAGAGGTGCCCCTGTGGATGAGGTGAAGATGTCCTTGTAAACCTCCACAACCTTATCCATCTGTTGTTTCCGTGCGAAGGAGCCCTGTTTGGAGGTCGTGGCCACAATCTTATTTTTTCCCTGAGGGTGAATCTTAAAGAAAACAAATTTCCTGGTCTTGTAAATGATCTTACTGCATTGCTTTGTATTGATCATAGAAATGGAGGCAGCTGGTGTTACCTTCGATATCCTATACAACTTATCACCAAAAGTAATAATAACAGTGTGAGGCCTAGACTTATACACAACATGTTGCTTCCACAAGTATGGTTGGCCTAATAATACATCACAAAGTTCAAGAGGAGAAACATCACACAGTACCTCATCTGTGAAGGGCTTGATGTTGTAGGGAAGGTGACATTGTTGGTTGGCGCAAAGATCTTGCCCTTGGTGAAGCCACCCAATGGTGTACGGTTGTGGGTGTGGTGTGGTCAGTAGGCCCAACCGCTTCATGACTTCTATTGAAATGAGGTTCTTTTGGCTCACACTGTCAACAATGAACTACAACGGGGAACCCTTCATCTACGTATGCGAGTGGAAGAGACGCCCCCCCTCCTATGGATCTTCAGTCTCATCCTTCTAGATCTTGGTGGTGGAAACAGTGGCACTAGGCTTTGCATCAAGAATCTGCTTCCCTTTGTCATTCCCCTTGTTAGTTTCTAACTTAGAGTCAAAACATGCATCTGACTCAGAAGCCTTCAAGTTGGCCACCAGTGACTGCTTGCCTCAGCACTCACTTGTGTTGTGAGTGGGCCTCTTATGAACTCACACAATTTCTCTATGTCCTTCTTTGTCTTCGTGGTGTTTTTCTTCACTTGCGGCTTCGACAAGTTGTCTTCGGTTGCCCTGCCTTGGCTTTGTCCTTTGTTCTATGGCTTAGGGGCACCTTTCGCTTACTTCAGATTCACAGATCCAAAGTCTCACTTCTTTTGTTTAAATTTATGCTCAATCTTGACAGCATATCAATAGGTGGCGTTAAGCGAGGAGATGTCCAGGAAATCTATCTCGTCCTAGATTTGCTTGTGTAGATAGCCGCAGTACTTGAGTACCAAATGCCTCTCAGAATCCTTGATACCAAGCTTCGTGCGAAGGGTATGGAAAAAATTTGTGAACTCCATCACATCTTGGCCCCTTCCTTGCCGCAGCATGGTCCACTTTATGTATTTATCTTCATAGCTTCTGACAGGGTAATATTGTTCCTTGATGGCGTCTTGGAAAGAATTTCCAAGTGGGTGTGCTTGAAAACAATGAGGATTTCCTCTCATAATTTTGTTCATAGTAGGTTTCCCACCAGTCCTTGACATGTGGGGAAGCTTTGAGAAGTGAAAATGTAATCTTTTCCCGATTGGAAAAGTCATGTACTGAAAAATATCCTTCCAACATATTTAACCATCTATCTATGACGTTTGCATATATCTGGACTTCAAATATGGTAATATCAAAGTTAATTTTTACCTTAAAAGGAGTGATGCCTCCAGATTAGTTGTTGGATGAAAATGCGTCGCTTGTGGGTAGCCACCGAAGGATATGGGCAAAGTTGTCCATCATCGCATTCCTCTGTCGCTCGAGGGCTTCCTCGAGAAATATTTTGAAAGGATCTCCTGCCCCCTGGTCTTTATTTTCTTTCGCCATGGGAGGTTGTCGAGGTTTGCGAGGCTGGTCTTGCAACAGTTCAATCAATTCGAGCACTAACTCCTTATACCCTTATTTTGTTGGGGGCATGCAAAGAAAAACAGAGAAAGAGAAACCCGCTTTGATACCACTTATACGGACTTATGTAGGAACACAACAAAATACACATATACACAGAGATGCAACAAAAATAAAACTTCATTTCATAATATCAAAGAATTGAAATATGCTTACATACACAAATGGAAATAAACTAGCTTGGGCGATGGTAGCTTATCTCAGAGAAGAGATGCGATGGCTATGTGCCTATGAACTATGTTACAATGAGGCTCGAAGGCCTATTTATTATTGAGAAACAATGGAAAACCCTAAACATCCAAAAACCTAACCCTAGGAGATGAAGCACCAAAACTATGGGCCTTGTATGGGTAAATTGGTAGATCAACTTCCCGGGCCGTAACTTTGGCATACAATATCCGTTTGACGCGCACAATACCTCATTAGAAATATCTAACCGAGGAATACAACTCTTGACTAAAAATATGTTGTCTTCAATTTTCCCGTTTTCTAAAAAAAAATGTCGTTTAGGGCCTCAAAATGACTCTGGAAGTTCAGGACTTGAAAAACTACCAAAAATAATATATTATGCTACAATTAAGGAAACTGAAAAACTAAAAGAAACAATGGTGGGGCTTCAAGTAGAATACACAGGCAACCACCAATATCCACCTAGATCACTCACTGCTGCATCGAGCTCTGTAGCCCTGATATGACAATAGTGCTCATATCATAATCTAGGAAAACTAAAAAAAAATTGTAAGACATGAATAATACAAACCCATGGATGATAAATGCCACTGCTATTCAGTGACATAACAATTATGAAAAGTAAATGTCAAGTCCCAATCTCCTCTACATCTACACCTAAAAATACAAATCTCTTCCTCCCTGCGCACTTGGTGAAAAATTCATTCTCATATGCGAGACACTAACCACTCTTATCTTGTAAAGCAAATGTAAATTCACATTCCTTTCTCCCTTTAGTGAGTTATCACTGAAAATTGTTTTCATGGGTGAAGCACTCTAATAAGATTGAATTTTACCATTATTCATTTTTATACCCCGAAACAATAATGAGTTAAACAAATTTTACACGTACTAATGAATATGAACTATTTTGAATTAGGAAGCATGGAATGAGAAAGTATTGGTCATCCTCCTCGATAAGGAGGATGTTAGGATATTAACAGTTTTGTGGAGAAGTATTTGTTGAATGAGATTTGTAAAATTAATTTGAAAAAAAGGTGATATTAATATTTTAAATTTTAATTTGACGGTGAATGGGTGCGCTGCTAAGGCACTCCTTGCGATAGGTCACTGGTTCAAATCCTCGTGGTCACTTAGGTTAGTCTAATATATATAAAATTTTAATTTATGGAATATATTATATAGCATAAAATCTTGATTAGAAAAGCGGTTATATTATTTTAGTATATGTTATTTATTATTTAATGATTATATAAATAGGAAAATAATTTATGAATATATTTATTTAAATGTTAATAAATTTCACAAATTTTATTAATTGAAATGCTATGATAATATATTTTCTAAAATATTCAAAGTTTTAAGGAATTTTTTTATAGTTTTTAGGAAATTTGGGTAATTTTAAACATATTTTATTTTATAGAATTTGAGTTAATATTTTATAGGAAAAATGGAAATTAGTGATTTTTTTGGAAAAAGGGGGAAAATTAGCCTAGGGGAAAAATTTAATCCCTAAAAGTTTTCTTGGAGAAAAACATTTCTTATTATGTCTACAATTGTTAAAGAACCTTTAAGCTAGATTAAATAAATGAAATAATATAAGAATATTTTTTATTTTATAAAAACAAGATTGATAAAAAAGGGGAATAATTTTGACATCCAAAGCTTACCTATGAGGAGGGTATCTTAAAAAAAATTGGATAGTCCTTCTTCAACAATGAGCATGTAGGAAATCATTTCTAGTCATTCTTAGTGCATGACTTAAACATTAACATTCATACACTACTTACACGCAATGCAAGGAAGCATACATGAGGAAAAATGTCGACACTATTGATGATTGGTATGTTGAACCTCTATATAATAAGGTCATAGATGAATTCTCTCCAAAAAAATAATGTTGTTGAAGGACATATGCTCATAGTACAATGATAGGAATCAAGTAGTGTCATATGGTTGGGTGTGAAAAAGGAAATGTTTACTAAGATTTGAATGTTATTGTTGAGATTTACAAGATAGAACATCACTTGTGGAAGCCCATTGGAACATCATTAGACAACAATTTTCATACAAAACTTTAAAAAAAAATTGACAGTGAGTTGTTTAAATAAAATGAAAGATGTTCAATGTTGTTGATAGCTTCATATGGGCCTAATAACTAAGGGAAATATGTAGAGGAGAGAAGGGTTTTGCAGCGATTAGAGGACTATTAACTCAAACCAAACATAGTCTTGAGAAAGAGAATAATGTCAATAAATAACATTTATATACGGAAAAACTAACATCTTTGAAGTTTTTTTGAATTGTATATTTTAGAAATCTTGGATTAATTATTAAGTTTTTACATATTACTTGCTTTCAAAATAATCAAAGGTTATATGTTTTCTTCTATGTTGGTGTAGGATGTTAGTTTTGTGCATATTTCTTTAGTAATCTAGTGGCATAGCATTTGTAGATAAGGTGGGTGGAAATAACGTGTGGTCATAATTTTTAATTGATGGACCTATGTGTTTGCATCAACTTAAGGATAACCATCCTTCTTTTATTCTACTTTAAATATTTTAAGGAAAATATATCATAATGAAATGAATACATTGGTTTCTAGTTTGTTTCTATGTTTGGTATAGTAATTGATGTGTATTGACATTAATAATATTGAAAAAATTTATGGTCATTATTGGAAAATGGTATTCACACTTTTAAGTTAGATATACACACTTTTGAGATATGATATACACACTTTTGGATTTGATATTCACACTTTTAAAAACTTTGAGAATCTAATATTTACACTTTAGGAGTCTAGATTTTCCTTTATAAGAGCTAATTTCACAAAATGGGCATTAAACGTAAATGTACAAATGAGGTGGAAAAATAAAAGCGTATTGTAAGAACTACAACTTTATGGAGTTATAATTTTTTCTTTATTTATGAGTTAATTTTGTATGCTTTTTTGTATTTTTTCTCATAAAAAAAGTCCTTTTTTGTTTATTTTTAAAATAATTCACCAAATTTAAAAATATTACCAAACATTTTATTGTTGACATATTAAGAATTAGTACCATTCATCAATTTTTTAAGATGAATATAAATGCTCAGTACTTACAAACTTTGTTATCTTAATATTACTTAATAATTTTTATACCAAAAAATGCACGTTCATAAATTTTTTTTGTAAGCTAATGCAGGATCTTTGTTTTTCTATTTATCCAAATTAAAATAAGTACACATGTTTTGGTGGCCTCAACCCGCCCAGGTGAGAAACTGGGTCTGTTGGCCACCTTAAGTCTATATACGCCAGTCAGTAACAGAAGATACAAAGCCTGCAAATCCATGCCTAATACACTTCGCTATCAAAACTGCTAATATGGTTTCCTATCGACCTATTCATCTTATAACATAACAAAAATGAGAACTAGTTTACAAAGGACTAACACAGAAAACCATTTACGAAGTCTGACATGATTAGTCTACCATAATTTCAGGCTTGACGTCTTCTTCTCGAGGCGTTGTGGTCATCTTTTTCAGCAATATTTGAATTTCCTCCAGCCTGTTGTCTTGCATCAGTAAAGTTAGTTTGAGGTTTTTCAACTCCCTTTTTAGATTTGGAATTCCTTGAGCCATTTTTGCCATCTCTTCAGCTTCTCCATTGCTTTTGCCAATAGCTGCTTCACAACCCAATATACATGCAAGGCTTGTTTGTATAATGACAGGCGTCCTCTTGTATTGCCCGGATCCGGTATCAGGTTCCCCAGTCCTCCATTTCTGGTTTTGAATCCTCATGCGTTGCATTGTTTTCCAATTCTTGAATAATTCTACAGATGTCTGCATCGGTTCCCTCAGTATAGGCCTTCTTAGCCTCCTGTACCATATGCTTCATTGTTTTACGTCCCCGTCTCTGTCGGGTTGGCAAGGGCCCTTCAAAATCTTGCCTGCCTGTTTGTCTTGCTCTCCCTCTGCCCCTGCGTCCTCTTCCTCTGCCTGAGGTGCATGGTCTACTCCTGGTGGCTTCCTGGCTCCCCTGTCCAACCTCAAATGAAACTTTCCCAGTGAATTCCTCTATGTCGGTCTTTTTTTCTTTCCTGCCCTGGTATATTTCTTCTCCCAGCTGCTCTTTCTCGAGCATGTTGGTCGTCCCTACTCTCCCTTTGGAAGGAAATTGATTTTTCTACTCAGGCGATCTTTCTTCCCCCCAGACCCTCTGATTATCTGTCTCTCGCTGGCCTTGCTCAGTGTCAAACTGAGCCCTCTGTATGCCTATATCTTGACTCATCAGCCTGCCTACCTTGTTCACATCTTCTCCGGCCCTTCTTCTTCTCTCTGCCATTGCCTTCTGTCTCTCTCTAAAACAAATAGCAGGGATACTTGCCAGCTGTAACTTTCCTTCGTCACCCTCCTTCTCCTCATGATGCCTTCAGCTCTGCGCTTACCTATTCTTATTGATTTGATGCCACCTACCTTGCGTCCCATCGTCCAAACATCCTTGCCCCTTCTTCCTCCATTATTCTTCCATCTCCTCACCTCGGTTTTCGATCATGCCTACAGGCCGTCTCAACCTCATGTGAGATGATTGTCTTTCGAGGTTGGCTATATTGCCACCTCCCTGCCTCCATCATGATCCCATGCGCAGCCCTTTTGTCCACCCCGATCGGGGGAAAAAATGCACGTTCATAATTATTTTTTTGACTATTTTTAATATAAAAAAAGTTATTGGAAAAAAATAAAAAAAAATTATAATATAAATAAAATTGCAAAAATCATGAATCTTCTTGAGAGAATAGTATATTTGAATGACTATTTAACTAAATCATGGGATAAATGTAGTTTGATATAAGTTTTTATAAATTACTTTGAGTGCTATGATCTAATGTTTGAACAAATAATTTTGCTTAATTTAAGAATTAAGATGAAAAATAATGTTTTTCAAGCACATTAAATATTTTAGGGAATTTAATTTTGATTTTTTTATTTATTAAAGGAGTGAAAACATTCCATGCACAAAATTAAAAAAATAAAGGATAAGGAAGGGTAATTTTAACATAGAAGCAAAGACTTTGCCATTGCTAAGAAATTTATTATTTTTTTTTTAAATTCGAATTAGAATTTTTTGGAGAGTTGGTAATTTTAAAAGATTAATTGTCACTATTACCTCGGAACAACTATTTTCATAAAAAAAGATTAGTTACAATATTTCCTCCTAAAATTTTAATCTACTTAACTAAATAAAATATTATTCACTAAACCACGGAAGTTTATATATATATATAATATATATATATATAATTATATATATATATTTATATATATCATATTTTTTATTTTAGATATTTAATATTACATTATTTTCTATTACATTATGCTATTTTTCTAAAATACATTTTAATTTCTTCCTTCCATTAAAATTTATATTACGCAATTCATTCACAATAAATCTTATATATGCCTCACTCATTTAAAAAAATAAACAATTAAAACATGGTATTTAGTATCAAACATGAACCTAATTTGTTTGACAATATGGTTGTTTGATAAATTATATTGAAAAAAATTATTTAAAATGACATAAAGATTTATGATAAATTTCAAAATGAACCATTAAAGATTTATGATAAATTTTCAAAATAAACACTTAAATATTTATGATAAATTTTAAACAAAAACTAAATTATAAGGGAAAAATTTATGTTTTTCAATAAATTTAGATAAAAGTTCATTTCCTCTTATTATATATATATATATATATAAATATTTAATATATAATCAATTTCAACACTAATGATAATCATCAAAATTTCCATCAATTTATATATAGATAATAGATATATTTTCAAGTTTTCTATTAACTAATTTATTCATGCAGTGAATTATAATATTAATTTTTTTATAATTTATTTGTCAATCATCACTATAGACAATCATTATTGGTTGTTAAGCTTCATCCACTTTTATTAGAGATTTATATATGTACGACAATTTTATTGTTTAGAATAATGACATTTGACCCTATTATTATTGGATCTTTGTTTGATTAAAATATATTAATAATAAAATTAATTTTATTCTTTATTTATAGCTAATTTCTATCTATTACTTTATTTAATTAAAAATTTTGTTTATTAATTAATGATAATTGTTTAGTCAAAACTAGTTGTTATATTATAACGGCTAGAAAATATCTGTCTTCATCTATTCAATCTAATGTCATGATCACCACACTAGATGATTAGAAATTGGTGGACTTGAAATTTTTATGTTATTGATGCAGCAGGACTGCAATACCCAAGATCTCCATGTATTTGTACATGACAAAATACATCTCAGTAAATTGCTAATCAAAATCTCCATTTCAAGACATTTCACCCACTGGCAATCTTCAGCTATCATGCAGAAGATTATCTTCCAATTTCTGGCAATTTCACAAGTTATCATTTGAATGCGGAAACATTTCAATCATATGTTTCAAACCATAAACCCATTGACCCAAACATGAATGTTCATATATATCAACCCCACAAGCCTTTACATACAGATTCAAGTCCATCAACTTAAACCCAATTCCCCAAATTCTGAAACATTACACACCCAATTGGATTCGACTGATACACCGTTCCTTCATCTTTAACTTACAATTCCTCTACGTTGATAGCAACAAACAAATATCGATGTCATTTCTTAACTCGTCTTCCTGCGCTTCACAGGTTTCTCGGGTTCTCGGTCTCGGTGTTCTTTACACAGCACCGAACAATACATTCAGATAAAAAAACAAGTCGATATTAGAATCGAACCCCTCTGACAAATTTCTCTGTTCAATGCGGGTTCTTGCTATATGGCATTCCAAACATAAATCGAATTCTTCAATTCTGGATTGTTGTACACAAACATCGATTCAATAGATCGATGGATATTCAACCATTAATGTTAACTGAACATGTTTCTTCATCAATGAACCGATCTGACATTTGTTTATCCAATCGAGTTTTCTCAACAATAATTCTCCATATAGATTTGTATTATCAGCAATTAAATTCAAAAGAACCGAGCCCTACAAACCCCGCAGACTCAGTACTTTGGATTACAATCAATCCCACAAAATTGTCACCCAATTCAATGCGTTCAACTTTCACTAGTTTATGTCATAATTTTAACCATGTCAGTCATCGATTATTTCAGATCGATCCCACAATCTCTCACAAAATTCAACTTATTTAATCTCATACAATTCAGAAACAACAGTCTCATAATCACACAATGGAAATTAACACAAACTCAATTCTTCATTAATTACGCAAACTACTTACAAACTTCCTCTCGCCTTGGCCAGATCTTCATTTGATGGCCCTTCAACTTCTAAAAAAACTGACTTCACACACTCTTCCCTCCTCTATCCTCACTCTCTGGAATTATATATAGAAAACACAATTGACATAAATACATGGTTTCATAAATCAATTCTGATTCTGAACCAGAAATCTCTCAACCTCCCTAAAAGATATATTCTCATCCCTAAAACTTAGAAACTAATTCCAACTTAGGCTCCGTCATTAATTCTAAATAATCTAGAAACTAATTTCTCTCACATTTACAATTTCTCACAAATAATTATTAATGAATCACTCTAAATAATATTAATATTTACATGAAATTTTAATATTTTTTCAAAACATGAAACCCCCAAGTTTAAGTAAAATACAAGGTGTTTTTCTGAGATGATGCTCCTGCACCAGTTATTTTTACCCAAAGACTCTCAACATTCAATCAAAGACAATTTTAAATCTTACTTCAAAACCAAAAAATGATTGCAACTTAAATATTACAGGGAAAAAAACTAATATTTCTTATAATCAACACCAAAAATATTTTTAATAAAATCATATACTTTTTAATAATATAAAACTTTCATTTCATATTAAAACCAATTATCCTATTTAAAATTTAATTTCTTATTAAAAAAACACAACAATAACATGGCATCATGTAACATTGAAGTCTGCGAGCTTATAAACCAACTCACAGTTTAAGTATATCTTTTATATGACATGATTTTCCTTAAATAATGATAATAAATCAATTTTCATTAACAAATAGCAGACAAAAATGACTTTTCCCTTTTAAAAAGATATAATAACATTCCTTAAAAATACAAATAATACTACTACAAAATAAATATAAATTTTTTAAAATAAAATACATCAAGATATTAAAATATCAGGTATAAGTCTTTGATATGCAGGGAGATGTTGAAAAGATAATTGCTTGTTCACCTGTCTGTGTCAACCAGTCAGCCTAGTAGCAATAGAAGGTTCATAGGCTAAGCATTACTCACTCTTCTCCCGAAGTAAATTCAAAGCACCAATCCCCTCCCTCCATCTGCTCAACCTAGAGTGCCACCACTGAAAATTGGTGTCATAGTAGGTCAAGATTGGAATTTATAATATCAATTTGGTGGAATGAAAGAACAATAAAATGCATTTACTATGTATTGATGAATATGATCGTTTTGATTCCTTGCGTGGGTTACCATGTAAAACTGGACCAAAAGGAAATTAATACAGGCTCAGCCACAGGTGCAACGGACTTTGGAAATTCACCCCGTGTCTTTGGGGTCAGTCCGGTGTACCACATTTGCCCTTGTCACCTTTTTCAGCAGCCATGGTGTCAAAAACAGACACAGACAATTATCCATCGACATACCCGCAAGAAACTACCCTTCAACAACCTCTATTGGAGTTCTCAGAAGCACCTGCTCGTTCTTCTTCCTCAGCAATCAAACTTTTGGGGGCCTTCCCACCAGCTATCAAATTCATATTCTGGAACGAATGCTGCGAGAAGTTTTCCTACTTTGGCCTCAAGGTAATCCTCGTCTTATTCCTCTCAGAGCGCCTCGGCCTCTCACAAGTCAGATCCACAGAGATGTTTCATCTCTTCACAATGACATGCTATGCAACTCCAATTCTGGGAGCCTTAATCAGCGATACCCTCCTGGTAAATTTTCTGCGAGTCTGAGTTTGAATTTGATAAATACATGAATATAAGAGCATATTCATATTTATCCCGTTTTTTCTTGATATGACAGGGCAAATACCGAACAATTTTATCTCTATCTCTTCTGTACGCAGTGGGAAACTGTGTGATGTCCATGGCTGCAATACCTGATCCTGATCCTGTAACTAAAAAAGCCTCGAGTTATTCCATGTGGAGCACTGCCACAGGTCTGCTATTCATAGCATTTGGGACTGGAGGAATTAAACCCTGTGTCGCAGCTTTTGGAGGGGATCAGATAGAATTCTCTATGCCCGATGGTGACACCAAAGAAAAGCTTCGGGTTACATTTTTCTCTGTGTATTACTTTGCAATTAATGTGGGAGCCTTCCTGTCCATGCTCCTCACGCCACTGTTGAGGGTCAATGTCTCATATGCAGCTGCTTTTGGAATGCCCTCTGTTCTCATGGTTTTGGCTACTTTTATATTCTGGGTCGGCCGGAAAGACTATGTAGACAGGCGGGCAGTTGGGAGTGTTTTCTCCACTGTTGTGAAAGTCCTAGTTAATGCTGTAAGGCTGAGGAAGAGCGATTCTGTTTATAAAAGCTATGAGGAAATCGATTGTGGAGGAGGCTCTATCCGTGCTTCTCATTGGCTTGATGCTGCTAAGTCAGGATGCGGTGCAGAGGAAGTTGAAGATGTAAAGGCTCTGTTCAAAGTATGCCTTTTCCTCATTCCTGGTTTCATGTTTTCGTGCATGTATGGTCAGAAGGCCTCTATATGGGTTTTTCAGGCTACACAGATGAATGGGCATGTGTCGTGGCTTGGAAATATTGTAATTAGACCTGATCAGATGCCGGTGAGTATTCTGTGTCCCGGATTATCTATCTAATATTAAAGTGATAACAAACCGTTTTTTTTAATGGGGCATAAGTGAATTAGGTGAACTAGGGTAGCATGCTGTTGAATAATTTTCTTAGGTGAACTAAGGTAATTCAGCTAGGGTAACATACGGTTGAATAAATAAAAAATGGAAACAACTGTGTCAGTTATAGCATTGATTATCTATTAGGGTAACATGATTTGATTAGTAACATGATCAGGATTGTGTTGTTACAGGCTATTGACCCACTTCTTGTCCTTATTTTCATTCCACTTTTTGATCAAGTACTTTATCCTTTCTTGGAGAAGCATGGAGTTGCTATGACAGCAATCAGAAGGATGATTTTGGGGATGCTCCTGTGTTCTGTTGCATTTTTTACATCAGGACTGCTTCAGTTGGCCATTGATAAAAGGACCACTCCAGGATCCATCACATCTTATATCAATACTTTCTCAGGTTCGGAGCCTGATAATTGGGATCGTATGAACTTAGCTTATCCAACGGAAAACTCAGAGCAAATATCAATTCTTTGGCAGATACCTCAGTATGTAATACTAACAGCAGCAGAAGTATTATTTAGTGTCACTGGATTGGAATTTGCATATTCACAGGCCCCGGTCTCTATGAAGTCAGTTGTTCAAGCAATCTGGTGTTTCACATCTGCTGGAGGTCTTTCCCCTTTCCTCTTTTTACTTAATAAGTAAATATCAATAGAGTCCTCTCAAGGCACACTGTTGGATTTGTACTTAATATTGAGTCCAAAACTGATTAAACGCTCTGGTGTGGATAGGTGATTTGATAACCATCATAGTTGTGGAAATCATTGGGAACAAGCTATCAATAGGAAAGAGGTCATCTTTGTTTGCTGCGGGAGGCATTATCACCACGGTGTTCATGTTGTGGCTAAGTTCTTGTTTCAAAGAAGCAGATAATCCCAGCAATGAGGAAGTCATGGGGACTGGTAATTCAGAAATTGAGTCCACAGTCATGCTCAGTGGGTAAGAAAGCTTGTATGACAGGGCAACAAAACTATGTTTCTTTCAAACCCTCTATTTGATTAAGTACATTATACTTGAACCGTTGGTAAGTCGATTGCTATACGTTTATCATTTAGGACTCTGTCCAAAGGTTAGCAAAGGCTGTAAATAAATTGTGTAAATATTAGCCAGTTTCATGTAGCTACTGCTCAGGGGTGATGGTTGGATCATGTCAACTGATAAGGTAAACATGGCTTTTCAAGAGGGGGAACATGTTGAGAATTGCTTTCTCACATATCTTGTGGAATGCAAACACCTTGTATTTTGATTCACCTGCATCTTCGTTGAAAATGTCACATAAACTCCAACAATTTAGCTACATACAAGTGTAAATGTGACTTTTATAACTACATTTTACCAATGAATCTTTCTAAAAAAGGAAGCTGGGAAATTTGAGAATTCAGATTCTGACTGGATCTGTGTCCTTTTCCCTTTTTTTAAAAGAATTTTTGGAGACACATATCTAACATCACAATGATAGAATGCTTGTTTTCAGAACAATATATTTAGAATGCTTGTTTTCAGAACAATATATTAAGAATAATTTATCTGGTCAAAGAAATGAACTCCAATCTCTTTTGGGGTTTTTCTCTTTGCTTCTAAAGTTTTGCCACTGAAAAATGAGCCAGTTGATTTGTTTTTTCTCAATCAAATGGTTTTGGGATTCTAAACATTCAAATTTTGCTACAAAACTGTGTTTGGAGGAGTTTTAATTACGGATGTGTCACAAATTTGTGTATGGTTAAAATTTGTATATTTTGCTGATTTGAAATTTTTATTTTTCTTTAATTTGTTTGCCATTTATTATTATTATTATTATCTTTATGAGGTTTATTATGATTAACTTATTATTATTATTATCTTTATGAAGTTCATTATGATTAACGTATAACAAAAGATTACTAATTATTATAACTAACTCTAAATGAAATTGAACTCGATCAATAGATGTTAATAATCATCATCATTTTTATTGTTGTACTATTTATCTCCATAAATATTATAATTCTCATGATTATTATTTAAACTTATCAAAATTATAAAATTTAATAAATTTTTCCAATTTTTTTCTAAACATAACAGATCTAAATAATTCTTTACTATTATTTCCAAAGATTCCATAACCAAAAATGACTTCAGTGATAATAATCAAACATCAATATGATTTGATTGGCCATCACTTGGAAAGTGCTGCCATTTTCCTCAATCCTCAAAGCCAAAAAAGAAGAGGGAAAAATGAAGCAAACCTATTTATGACTACCCTGATATTCTGTGATAGTGTATCATAGCTAAACCTATATTCTAATTAGCTATGGCAGGAAGGTTGTATTCATTTAAAAAAATATACTATTGGCTATAATCCTTCTGTGTTTCTGCCTGTGTTAAGCAGTCAATTTAATTTGAACAGATCTAATAGTGTTTGTAATAAGAGCTGAGCAATTTAAATTGCTTTGGAAACCTGACATATAATTTACACATTCTTTTCATTGTGTCGGTATGGTGTGATGGAAAGAAAACATACCGCTGACTTATAATTCATAAACATAAACATACTGCTAACTTACAATTTATAAATCACTGGAAATTAGTTTCCTAAGTTCTAATTATGCAGTTAATATTTAATAACATAGAATCACAAAGAAAGAAAAAAAATATCATTTAATATGTTCGCTTTTTATTAATGACCTGGAAAGATAATTCAAAATGTTCTTCATTGCTCAGAGGCTAAAGCAGGCTACTTTCATGATGAAGCATCCTGCAAACATATGGCAACTGTTTCAAAGAATTTAGAGAGATAAAACGTGACCATCTTCCTGTTCTGCTTAACTTGAAAAAAAATTATGTGTTTATGTATCTAATAAGTGGTATTTTATTTTATTTATTTATGATATTAAAACATGTTAAATAGATTTTAAATCTTAATATATTTTAATTAATGATATTTAATTTATTTTATGATATTAAAACAGGTTAAATAGATTTTAAATTTAATATTTTTTAATTTTAATGATATAAAAAAACTATTGTTTTTTTGTTAGATTTGTGTAATATCCCTATCGTAATAACTTGGTGTAAAGGTAATTTTTAAATTACAAATTAGTTACAAAACTAATTCCTGCTGTTTGTAAAATTTGAAATCAAGGAAGTGTGGATTATCGCTGAGACTCCAACATTACAAGATGCCTGGCCGCTTTCTCAGGAGTGCATTAAATGAATCTTTAACGTGTGAAGTAGTGGGAGAGATCTGTTACACTTTTGCTGCTACAGGTGTGCTCTTTCCCATATAATACTAATGGACGTGTTGGGCTATGGGGGAGAAGTCAACCGTTTTCACCCTTGTATCTTGAAAATATGCCGAAAACGGAGAATGATGAAAGAAGCTTTGAGAAATAGTTTGAACTCGTGGAAGGTAACTACCTCCCACACCCATCGCACCGTGAAGGGTTTTTACTCTCAACTCGATGGAGGGTTTACCTCGGCAATAAAGGGAGGAAACCATCTGCCTTCGATGATCAATACATATGATTTTTTGGCAAGGGCTAACCAGCTTGCCATAGGACATTAAATGCCTTGGTATATGCATGCCCTATAACAAAATAACACACAGTTTTTATTTTTAATTTATGTAGCCACCAAAACTTTGTGTTATTTTGTTATAAAGCATGCATGTACCAAGACATTTAATGCCCTATGGCAGGCTGGTTAGCCCTTGCCCGATTTCTTAAACATTAAATCCTCTGTCTAGTAACGGACAAGTGAGGAACGAGTATCGATTTGGTAAGGGAAGAACCCTCCCACTTGCTGAGGAGTATGGTGATTCCATTCGACAATCTAACTGGGCATCCTACATGCTTATGGGCATGAAATTTGATTGTTGTTACATCAACGATTATAACCCAGGCGCGAGGAAGTTGTCGCCTGAGATTTTCCAAGCGTGATGAAGCTGTCTCCTAGTAGTGAACCTGGTTCGATGATGCTTTCTCTCGGACAGCTTTGGGAAGAAATGAACTCAGAACAACAGTTGGTGGCCAGGAGGAAAATGGGGCCACGACACCAGGCCTTTTAGGAGGGCTAACAAAACAAAAAGTAATGGCACCGCAGTGTTATTGTCAACAGATCTTCAACAGCTGGCTATCTTCCTCGATGTCTCCCTTTTGGTGATTTTGGGTTGTTATAGCGGGATTCGGATCCTTTAGTCTCGACACCATAACCACTAAAGTTCAGTTTGTGGCTGGTGTTATCATGCATATAATATACATAGTTCCGACGGAGGGAGGCAAGGACGCTGCCAAGGAAAAGATAAGTATCTTGCTCACTTTCTTGAAGAACAAGGAAAAGATAAGTATCTTGCTCACTTTCTTGAAGAACATGTAGGAATATTTTATATGATTTCTTGGTAGAGAAAGTATTTGAATGCATGCAGTAAAAGAATGATAGGTGGTTCCTATTAGAAAGACTGCACGTGAGTCCTGTGTGAAATGCTTGTCTGTTGTCATTTTCTTGGAATAAAATCCTTGCTTAATATAGCCAAAGTATCTTCTTGAGAAAAGAAGAGGAGGCATATAAATGTCGTGAAAAGTGGCCAAGTTTTCTTGAATTAAAATATGTATTTTTATTAATAGAAGTTTCTTGAAAAAGATATATATGCTTATTGCATTATGATACTAGCTGGTTTCTAAGTTCTAGTAAAATAACTATGCATTACATGCATGATAGAGATAGCTAATGATGTTAGCGCATAGATATTCTCTTCTAACTTTCTTGAAGAAAGAGTAATGGACTTCTACACCAGTCATGGCATGCAGAGGAAGAACAATGGACTTCTACAATTCACACATCTTCACTCAAGTGATTTAACAGTATCCTCCTCGAAAAGGTGATTTAAGGAGTTGCCGAGATCACCATGTTGTCATTGTGCCATTGTGAGTGAAATCATTAGTGGATAAACCACAATGATGGAAAATTCATAATGGACCAGTTCAAACCTCCCAAGCCACTACCAGGTTTTCGGCCTTGGGCTTCGGCAACTCAATCAAAATAAAAACAAAGACAGAAGGGGGCAATATTAATATAGAAATTTGAAAAACACAGTAACCTTCAACTGGCAATCCCCACCCACTAGCCTTCAATTGTCCAGTTTGCTTATTGCAGGACCGTAAAATTCCATCTAACATACACCCCTTTCTTGGGGGCAGGAGAGCTGATCCATCAACCCTTCATGTATGTGTGAGTCTAAATAAATATAGATTGTGCACTGGGTTCATTGAATATGGGCATCAACACAAAGATGTCTACAACACAACCTCAAAGTGCATACCCCGGCTTTAGACAGATCTTTGCTAGTACACATCAAATATCTCAATTTAAAATCAAAACACCAAACATAGTCCATCTCAATCTCTCTTAGAATTCCAAATAAAGTTTTGACAATAGTTATAAACCAATAAAACTACCTGATCAAACCAAACCGAAAAACCCAATTATCTTATGATTATTTTGTGCAGAAATGAAGATAAAGCATATGAACATCATCCACTTCTACCTGCCTTCTTTGTATTAGGCCTTTACCAACAGATGTGTGATTAAGTTTTTTCTCATCTTTTATCAGCTACCAGGTTTGACAGAAAAGAAGTGCAAAGTTCCCTCCACTATCTAAGAGATCTGCTAAGATTTCTCCACCAGCCCAATGCTGGTGGCCTCCAGGGTCTCAACCGCAGCAGCCCAGACGACCTTGGGGGCCGACGATCTCAGGCGCCTATGCGACGAGCTTTTGGAAGAGTAGGCAACCTTACCATGTGTTGTGTTGGGCCATTGATTTTAGTGTTAGATGATTGCAATAGTGTATGCCATCTGATTAAAAAACAGGTATTAGTTAGTTGCAATTCAATCCGGTAATCAGTTGCAATTTAATCCCGTAATGAGTTACAATTCGTTACCGATAGCCTTAGCGACAGTTTGAAAAGCTTTATGGGCATACCAGTGTTGTCTCTTTACATGTGCGGTGTTGATTGAAAAAGTACAGGGTTGATGTATAATGTTGAGCCACCATAGCCAAGCTTGTTTGGTTCCCACACAACGTGTTCATTGAAGTTTGTAAATTGGTTTGCAGCATCTGTGCATAAGAGAAGCTGGAACTTGTTAACAAAGGCGACATACATAAAGCGTGTGGCCCCTAAACGCCGAAAGTCAATGTTTCGAAAACCATAAGAGGAGGAAGGTCGAAGGAGAACCATGACGAGAGAATGATGAGCGATTGGTTGCAACGATTAAAATATTTACAGTCAACTGGGTTAAAATTTCTATCAGTGTCGACAATGAAATAGAACTCTACTTATTGAGAAATCAAAATTGTAGCCCAGAGCCAACACATGCTTAAGAAATAGAAATCTGGCCCACATCAACTCCAAGTATCCTTGGGTCATGATAACCTCCTCATCTGAAAAATCAGATACTTCCTTTCAGCAAAATATAGCAGTGTGATGAATATGTTGGCAACGATTAAATGACCCCTGGTCCACTGCAACGAGGAGAACATGATTCAATAACTATTCGAAGGCTCTGCATGTACAAATCTAGTACATTGTTTTCTTCTGCCCAAGCTACGTTTATGGTTGTGATTATCACAATCTTGTTAGGCATTGAAGTTTTTTCTAGATCACTCCCTAAATCAAAGGTAGTTACAGATGAATTCAACTTTGAACTCTGCAAGAGATTGGCTCGTAATTAAACCGTAATAGCCATGGAAATTTATTTATAAAAAGTATGCCATCAACTACAAATTGATATCTACAGAAATAGAAGGCTAGAAAACAAGAATCATAATTTATAAGATCCAATTTACATGGTTGGTCAACATGTAGAAACCCCTTGTGTCATCGCTCTGTCCAAGTGGGGAATAATAATATGACAGTGGAATCACTATTGTGAATATGCAGAGACATAATACTATGGCATGCTTATAGATCGTTGTTGGCTGAATGACTTGCAATTGGCTTTCAAGCTGCTGGTTCACCATAAGTTGGATCTACAAAATATTACTTGGATCTGAAGAACAAATAAAGCTAGGATAAAAGGTCCAAATTTCTGAAATTATTAGTTTCTTCCTTCCCCACCTTTCCATTGTTGTTATTATTATTATAATACTAATAATAATGTTATTATTATTACCAGATAGCTCCCTGGATGCCGTCAAACAATTAATATTTATTCTATTAGAACAAATCAAGGTACGGATAGAAAGCTAAAATTTCTGAAATTATTAGTTTCTTCCTTCCCCTCTTTTTCACTCTTAGCATTATGACACTTCCTTTCACATCCTACAGTGGATTGAACTTGCAAAAAAAAATTCAGGTGAACCTTATACCTCTGCCTCTTTTGTTCATTTTTGTACAGAAGGAGGTATATACATCTTCAATTCATATTTCTAGCCATTATCAACACCTAATACATGCTTTTGTATACAGGGAATTAAATTTTCTTCATGTTTGAACTCAACTATTTTCCTTCCAAGGCTGGCTAAAATGGTTGTTGGGTTGAGGGCCTCCACTGCAAATATTTTTATTGATAATGGCCCTTACAGAGAGTTTATTTTCAAGCATTTTCAAGTGGATTTTGTGGATGAAGAAAGTGCAGCAGTAGTTCTAGTAAGTTGATCAGTCTATAAAAGAAATTCCCATCTGAAGCCCTGAGTAGGCTATGAGTGAGACTTTTTGCCTCTACATAAGAGTTCATTAGATAATGCATTCTACAAACCCATCTCACATACTCAACTGCATGATTGCCCTATTCAAGAAGCCAGCTATTCCAATAAGCATGTGAATGAAAATCACCTATACAATTTACCAATTACAACAACAACCAACCAACAAAAAAAAAAAATGTACTTAGCAGACTATGGCAACAAGCTGGTCAAGTAATAATCCTCAAAAGGGCCAATACACTGGGACTCTCCATTCAACTAGGTATTACCACCTATATTTTATCCTGATTCAAGTATATTTCCAGTAACAATTCACCAAACCGTAGTCAGCCTATGTGATGAAACAATATCACCAAAAGTTCAAACTATGCATGTTACCAATAAAACTATTGGCTAAACCTATAAACAATCTTAATTATCCACTTCTACCTGCCTTCTTAGTATTAGGCCTTTATCAACAGGTGCGTGATTAAGTTGTTTCTCATCTTTTATCAGCTACCAGGTTTGACAGAAAAGAAGTGCAAGTTTCCTGCCTCCACTATCTAACAGATCTGCTAATTTCTGAATCATTCAAAACTTGAATAGGGCCAATATATTGAAATAACACCATTGAATTAAGAACATGAGAGCCTCAAAACTTGTGCCTCCATTTATAAGCTATCTTAACTAAGCCATTTCTTTTGGTAATCCAAATAACAAAAAAACCATTCCATTTCTTGCCTTTAAAGCAAATATTTTCATCCAACAACTTCTAGTGGCACGCAAAGGCAGATTCATTGACTTTTACCATTCACACCAGTCTTGGTATGTAGAGGCAAATTCATTGAAATTAGATATTTCTTTTAGCAAAATATAGCAGTGTGATGAATATGTTGGCAACGATTAAATGACCCCTGGTCCACTACAACGAGGAGAACATTATTCAATAACTATTCGAAGGCTCTGCATGTACAAATCTAGTACACTGTTTTCTTCTACCCAAGCTGCGTTTATGGTTGTGATTATCACAGTCTTGTTAGGCATTGAAGTTTTTTCTAGATCACTCCCTAAATCAAAGGCAGTTACAGATGAATTCAACTCTGAACTCTGCAAGAGATTGGCTCTTAATTGAACCGTAATAGCCATGGAAATTTATTTATAAAAAGTATGCCATCAACTACACAATTGATATCTACAGAGATAGAAGGCTAGAAAACAAGAATTATAATTTATAAGATCCAATTTACATGGTTGGTCAACATGTAGAAACCCCTTGTGTCATTGCTCTGTCCAAGTGTGGAATAATACTATGACAGTGGAATCATTATTGTGATATGCAGAGACATAATACTATAACATGCTTATAGATCGTTGTTGGCTGAAAGACTTGCAATTGGCTTTCAAGTTGCTGGTTCACCATAAGTTGGATCTACAAAATATTACTTGGATCTGAAGAACAAATAAAGCTAGGATAAAAGGTCCAAATTTATGAAATTATTAGTTTCTTCCTTCCCCACCTTTCCATTGTTATTATTATTATTATACTACTACTAATAATAATATTATTATTACCAGATAGCTCCTTGGATGCCGTCAAACAATTAATATTTATTTTATTAGAACAAATCAAGGTATGGATAGAAAGCTAAAATTTCTGAAATTATTAGTTCCTTCCTTCCCTTCTTTTTCACTCTTAGCATTATGACACTTCCTTTCACATCCTACAGTGGATTGAACTTGCAAGAAAATTTGAGGTGAACCTTATACCTCTGCCCCTTCTGTTCATTTTTGTACAGAAGGAGGTATATACATCTTTAGTTCATATTTCTAGCCATTATCAACACCTAATACATGCTTTTGTATACAGGGAATTAAATTTTCATCATGTTTGAACTCAACTATTTTCCTTCCAAGGCTGGCTAAAATGGTTGTTGGGTTGAGGGCCGCCACTGCAAATATTTTTATTGACAATGGCCCTTACAGAGAGTTTATTTTCAAGCATTTTCAAGTGGCTTTTGTGGATGAAGAAAGTGCAGTAGTAGTTCTAGTAAGTTGATTAGTCTATAAAAGAAATTTCCATCTGAAGCCCTGAGTAGGCTATGAGTGAGACTTTTTGCTTCTACACAAGAGTTCATTAGATAATGCGTTCTACAAACCCCTCTCACATACTCAACTGCATGACTGCACTATTCAAGAAGCCATCTATTCCAATAAGCATGTGAATGAAAATCACCTATACAATTTACCAATTACAACAACAACCAACCAAAAAAAAATATATGTACTCAGCAGATTAAGGCAACAAACTGGTCAAGTAATAATCCTCAAAAGGGCCAATATACTGGGACTCTCCATTCAACTAGGTATTACCACCTATATTTTATCCTGATTTAAGTATATTTCTAGTAACAATTCACCAAACCTTAGTCAGCTTATGTGATGAAACAATATCACCAAAAGTTCAAACTAAGCATGTTACCAATAAAATTGTTGGCTAAACCTATAAACAATCTTAATCATCCACTTCTACCTGCCTTCTTCGTATTAGGCCTTTACCAACAGGTGTGTGATTAAGTTGTTTCTCATCTTTTATCAGCGACCAGGTTTGACAGAAAAGAAGTGCAAATTTCCTACCTCCACTATCTAATAGATCTGCTAATTTCTGAATCATTCAAAACTTGAACAGGGCCAATATATTGAAATAACACCATTGAACTAAGAACATGAGAGCCCCAGAACTTGTGCCTTCATTTATAAGCTATCTTAACTAAGCCATTTCTTTTGGTAATCCAAATAACAAAAAAACCATTCCATTTCTTGCCTTTAAAACATATATTTTCATCCAACAACTTCGAGTGGCACGCAGAGGTAGATTCATTGACTTTTACCATTCACGCCAGTCTTGGCATGCAGAGGCAGATTCATTGAAATCAGATATTTCTTTCAGCAAAATATAGCAGTGTGATGAATATGTTGGCAACAATTAAATGACCCTTGGTCCACTGTAACGAGGAGAACATGATTCAATAACTATTCGAAGGCTCTGCATGTACAAATCTAGTACACTATTTTCTTCTGCCCAAGTTGCATTTATGGTTGTGATTATCACAATCTTGTTAGGCATTGAAGTTTTTTCTAGATCACTCCCTAAATCAAAGGTAGTTACATATGAATTCAACTCTGAACTCTGCAAGAGATTGGCTCTTAATTGAACCGTAATAGCCATGGAGATTTATTTATAAAAAGTATGCCATCAACTACACAATTGATATCTACAGAAATGGAAGGCTAGAAAACAAGAATTATAATTTAGAAGATCCAATTTACATGGTTGGTCAACATGTAGAAACCCCTTGTGTCATCGCTTTGTCCAAGTGGGGAATAATAATATGACAGTGGAATCACTATTGTGAATATGCAGAGACATAATACTATGGCATGCTTATAGATCGTTGTTGGCTGACCCTTACAGAGAGTTTATTTTCAAGCATTTTCAAGTGGCTTCTGTGGATGAAGAAAGTACAGTAGTAGTTCTAGTAAGTTGATCAGTCTATAACCTTGACCTTCACAACCTCGAAGTGAATACCCCGGATTTAGATGTATCTTTGCTAGTACACATCAAATATCTCAATTTAAAATCAAAAAACCAAACATAGTCCTTCTCAATCTCTCTTAGAATTCCAAATAAAGTTCTGACAATACTTATAAACCAATAAAACTACCTGCTCAAAGCAAACTGAAAAACCCGATTAGCTTATGATTTTTTTGTGCAGAAATGAAGATAAAGCATGCAAACCTTCACAATGTCGAAGCCCACCAGATGCAAGAGAGTGTACTGCAACATACACCCATGTCCAGCGCTCAGCACAAACCGATCCCGGTTTAGGATTATACTTCATGACCTCATCATACAATATATGACCCATTGGGGCGCAGCCCATAGGCAACCCGAGGTGCCAAGACTTGGCCTTCTCGACAGCATCGATGGCTAGAAAACAGATAGCATTGATCTATTTCTCCACCAGCCCAGTGCTGGTGGCTTCCAGGGTCTTAACCGCAGCAGCCCAGTGCTAGTGGCCTCCAGGGTCTCAACCGCAGTAGCCTAGTTGACCTTGGATGGGACGAGCTTCTGGCCCCGTTGGCGAGGCAGAGGAGCTCAGTCGCTCAGACTGTGGGGCATTATTCAATGTGGTGGCAGTGACAAAGCTTGTAGAAGCCTGTGAGACAGTCAAGGAAGAGGCCATGGTGAAGGAATCAAGGACAACCCAATTCAGATGCGCGGCAGCTTAAGCTACCCAAATGCTCAGAATTCAAGCTTTGCGTCCGTGACTACCTATAACAAATAGACTACAGCATTCATATATATTCTAAGATTAATAAGATTTGAAAGGCCCATACAACGATATCTAGATGATCCAGTCTGTTAAGAAGAGGAAAAGTGGTGGAAGCCACATGAGACGACATTGGCTCTCCCCTTTGCTTTATGTTGTTGGTTCCATTTCCATTTATAGCCTTATTACTTTCCTTTTCAATTGACTCATATCTCATTTGTTCACTACCTTTCTTACTAGACATCTTTCCACAGCTTGAGTCAGCCTTTTCAGTTTCAACAACATCACCAACTGCTTCAGCTACTGGCACATTTATGTCAGTGTTGATTTTGAGAGATATGTTAAAAGAAATGTGGATGCCTGCACCTCTACAGATGCATTGTATTCTTCAAAACGACAAAGGTCATAAACCTGCTTGCTCTTAGGATGTCGAGAACCCTAAAATGACTGCCTCATTCCCAGTGCCTACTGCCATGTCTGAACTGCATGGCAAAAGGTTACCATGGCTACAACCAGGAAGTGGACCTGTTGCTTCGAGAGGAGCCAGAGGAGAGATTGTCGGAGGACGTGATACATGTGGAATTTTGTGTTGCTTTAGTTTGTGAAACTCTGAATCATATTGTTTGGAGATCCATTCAAGAAGACCTGATTTGCATCTACATTCCAATGCATCACCGTGATGACTAGACAAAGGTACTCATCAGATCTTTGAAGTCTAAATATAAAGAATAGAGGAGTCATAGTCATGGCAGACGATGCCCTAGAAAATTACATGGCTCAGAGTGGAGGAGCATCGTTCTTGGTACTAGAAGAATACAAACAAAATTACACTAAACACTGTAATAAACAATTCCCCATGCATACCGAGTTGTTCCTGAACAGGGTTAGGGTTAGATGCACCCAGCCGAGCCAACGAATAGAGTTGAAAGAATTGAAAATAAGATTATGGTTATAATAGTGTAAATGAAGAATTAGTTCATTGACAGTGAGTAGTATCTAATGGTGGAAACACATCTAATCATCTAACAATGGATCTAACAGTCAAGATTATGACAGAAAGGCAGTTGGGGGAGTTGATTTGAGAGGGGAATGCATTACAACATAAAAATTATTATTTTTTTATAAATTTTAAAAAAGAGAGATTTAATTTAGTTACAAATTATTAAATAATCTAAATTTATTTTACAACCAATTTAGGATTATTTAATTAATTTGTAACTAAATTAAATCTCCTTTTTTTTTAAATAAAAAATAAAAAAATAAATATCTACTAGTCTAAACTAATCTCCAACGGTAAATCTCCTTTTTTTTTTTAAATTAAAAATAAAAAATAAAAAATAAAAATATCTACTAGTCTAACTAATCTCCAACGGGCTAGTTTCATCCAAGCTTACCTTGGCCATGATGCATCTTTACTATTTAAACATGAAGATTGTATGATGTTTTCACCTTGTCCTAGGATGAACCACATTAGTTGGTTCAAAATCCACCAAATCCTAATAATGTGATTAATCCAAAAAACATATATCTATATTTTTGTTATTTATAAATTACGAAAGAATAGAAAAAATACAACATAGTGATAATAATGAGGAGTTGTCTATAATGCGACTTTTTGGAGATTCCGGTAACGGAATCCGGCGGAAGAAATGAGGTTAAATCTTGATTTTTAGCAGTTAAAATGGTTTTTTAACTGTATATTTGGATTCAGCGCCCTGAAAAACCCCTGGGAGCCATTGAT
>APFE030501717.1:605054-626415 GCA_000404065.3 Pinus taeda
GCTATCAAACTTGGGATTCCAATGAATTGCTGCCGGATTTTGACCAGAAAAATCCGCCGGAAAGACTTTCAAAAAGTCGCGTTATAGACTACTGCTAATAATAATATTATTTTATTTTGGAAACTCCATATAAAAAAAAAATAAAGATGAATAGATGTATTTATATTCTTATCAAAATGGCAAATTTATCTTTAAACCTTATACATCTTAAATTGTATATCCACTTACCTCTGATTTAAAAAAATAATCAATTCTATTATAAAATAATAATTATAATTTGTTTATTTTATTTGTTAGTAAGGGGGTTTAATGTTAGTATTGTCTTAGGACTCTCACTATACCCATTTTTCTTTTACAAACACTTATTATCTTCTTAGTGTAATTAAAATTACAATCTCCTTGTCCGTACCATGATCCCTTACCCCAAACAATGCTTTTAGCAAGCCCGGTCTTAATTTTTTGAAACTTAAATTAAGTTAAACTTCAAAATTTTGAGTGCTTAAAGAGTTTTGTTTTTTATAGTGTTGAATCCATTTCCACCATCGAAAAAATTCAAACACTTCAACATTCTAAATTTTTAGAAAAAAATTACGAAATTCCCAAAAACAACTACCCTAAAAACAAATTCTACATACTTCAATTTTTGAGATGTCATTCTCAGCTCAACGGTCCATCAACTGGTCACTGTGGTCATTATTGGAAATATTGGCATTCGATTCGATTCTAATCAGAAAGCTTTACGTGTTATCTAACTGTTAATTGAAACGTTCTATTTTGGGTTAGTCGGGCCTGTCAAATGTGCCATTTTTGGTCTCAACGTTCCATCAATGGGTCACTATTACATTATTGGACATTGAATTAAATTAATTTTAATGTATTGGATATTGAATTAAATTAATTTTAATATATTGGACAGATTGAATTAAATGAATTTTAATGAAGTTTATGACATCTAGCGGTCCGAGGGACTTATACTCCAAACCAAATAAAACATTATAGTATTAAGTTTTTTATAAAACAGTTTTTTGTCATGAATTTTAATTAAGAAAAGTTTTGTTTACAAAATATCATAATTTCAAATTTCTCTTTAAAATAGTTTTTTTACCATAAATTTTGATCAAGAAATTCACAGTTTTATGAAACTTTACTTCTTTAAACAATATGCTCAAACTATTTATCTTTAAATTAACATTCGATTCTAATCAGAATATTAAGCCTATTTTTTTCTTTTCTTTTCGTTACTAAGTCAGAAATTCTTGAATCAGTCAAAATTGTAATTTTGAAATTGTAAATCCATAATATCTATATTAGAACAGTCTACTCTTTTTGGCCCTTTTCTGATCGGTTTTCACACAAATTTTATCCCAAAAAATTCAGCCATTGTTCTAAACTGTATTAGAATTATAAGTTTAAAATTATGTAATTTACAAGATTTGAATTTATTTATGCATTAATAACATATTTTCAATCATTATTGTTTTTATAAGATACCGTCCAAGTCTAAATGAGTTTGTAGTTATATGGTTTAACTTTTTTAATAAGAATAGCTTTTAGTTTAATTGTTTTAAGTTTTGATTTTTTATTTAAATTTATGACCTAATTTTTAAATAAAATTAGGATTTTTCATTATTTAAAATGTGTTTTTGAATATTTAAATAAATTGTATAAAAAATAGACTTTAAATAATGAAAAATCAAAATTAAAGTAAAAACAATAAAGAACTAAAATTACATATAGGCAAATTCTTTTAACAATGAAAAATATAAAAATTAAAACTGCTTTATTTATATAATTATTTGTTGTTGTTTTTTTTCCAACTATAGTTCACGGTCACAGTTACTAAGTGGTACTAAGTGGTTGTTATAGTTCACGGTCACAGTTACTAAGTGGTTGTTACATCCACGGGTAATCATTCAGGGAGATTTACTTGAAGGGATCTACCCGTGGGCTTCTCTGGTCGGGCCTAACCCGAAGGGTGTCGAAGAGATGTGACCTTGTGACCTCCCAATTGGCAAGGTACTTAGCAACGGGAACTCAACCAATTGAGCTATCCCTTGAGGCTAAAAGTAGCATGGTTGGACCATTTGAACGTATGATGTAACTTTAGTTGACGCCACGAATAACCATAGGGATAACAAAAATAATTTTAGTTGACGCCACCAATAACCATAGGGATAACAAAAATAGATAGTTATTCGTTGTTTAAATTGATAACCATTTTAATTTATTATTAATATTTTTAATTGATTTCTCATTGATATTAATTAAAATTATATAATTAAGTCTGCACATTTACTTGTCAAATCCCACTAGCACAATCAGTTGAGGATGGGCCTCGTCAACAAGGCGACCCAGGATCAAACCTCACGGAGGTTGTTGCACTCCTGCTAGGGGCTGGAGACATGCTAAAAATATAGTCAGCTTAGGGTTGGTATGGCCTTGTCAAGCTTGGAGGATCACAACAACTTGACAAAAAAAGAAGAAATTTGCACACTTTTTTTAGAAAACATAAATAATGGTGGGCAGAAACAACTTATGGTAAGTGGAATTTAGCAATCGCTCTCCTGTGCAGCGCTCTCCCCTTGAGATCGCTTCCCCTCCTTTAGCTTGCTCATTCTCCCCATGGCCCCTTTGAAGTCTGATCTGGAGGGGATCGCTCTATTGTTACGCCCCCCTCTAATGTTGCTGCTCTAACCTTTGCTAACCTTGTTTCTTCCCTTGGCCCCCCTCAAGGCCATCTTGTTGTCTCTAAGTTTGTAAAAAAGCTTAAGGACATCCCAGAAATAGTTTTGCCTCCTGCATTGTCTCGAAGAGCTACTCTCTCCTTGTATGAGAAGGGTCTGATTGGACAGTTCACTAGCCTATGGCCCTCTCCAAAAACTATGCAAAAATGGGTTGAGCGAAATTGGTCTCCCTCAACTCAAGGTAAAATATGTATCCGCTTATGTGGAAGAGGTTCTTTCACCTTCTATTTTGAATCTAGAGAAGACATATAAATGAGCCTTACTTCATGGACACTAGAAGCTTATACTTGAACAGATGGACTCTGGACTTCGATCCCAAGCTTGATGTTCCTAATGTTGTTTCAGTTTGAGTCTGCTTCCCCAACCTTCATCTTCATTGCTGGGGGGATGAATATGTCAAAGCAATAGGAAATGCATTTGGAAAAATATATAGACCGAAGTGAACCAAAACAAAATATGCATGCATGTGCTCGAATCTGCATGGAAGTTGACTTGGGAAAGGGCTTACCAGAAGCAGTGAAGATCAATGTAGATAACGGGGAACACATACAACAGCTGGATTATGAGAAACTTCCTTTCAAATGTAACGTATGTCATGAATACGGTCATTTTGCAAATAGATATTTGGAGAAATAAATAGAAAAAACAACTAAATCTCAAGACCCTCAAATGGAGCTTGTTAAATGAAGAAAAAAAAATTGGAACGAAGCCCTCAAAATCTTCAACCACTTCTTCTTTTTCTCCCCCTCCTCGGGGTGCCCCTCCCACCTCCTCCTCTCTCTCCTTTCCTTCTGACTCCAATCCCTTTGTCTCTCTATACCTCCCCCCCCCTCTCCCACCTTGATCCCCTCCCTGCTAGAGAGGATGCTCCCCCTCTCCCTCTGGAATCCTTGGCCTCTCCTCATCCCTCTCCTCTTGCTCCTTCCCCTCTTCCCCCCCTCCTCCCATATCCTTCTTCCCCTGGCCTCCCCCTAAGCCCCCTTCCTCCTCCCTTTGAAAGGATTTTGACAAGAAATCGATCCACGGGAATCTTTCTTCACATTTGATAGTCATAAAAAGCCCTGAAGGAAAACCAATAAGGAAATAAGGGATGAATCAACAATAAAAGAAATGGCCATGGGGACCCAACAACCTATAGAAACATACATAGAAAAAAGAGTTAGAAACAAGGAAAGAACATATTATATAGTTTGAGGGAAAGGTCCCTCTGCTCCATCTCAAAGTAAATAATGTATATAGTCTCCTAGAATTGTAAAGGCCTCAAACATCCCTCAAAATTCAATATAGCAAAAGACCTTGTTAAATCTGAATGTCTAGACTTCTTCCTAATTCAGGAGACCAAGTCCTCCGAACAAGAAATGAAACAGCTAATCCAAAAAACTAAATATTATGAAGGAACAACTATAAAAGCAATAGGTGCATCAGGTGGTATTTGCACAATGTGTGTTATACAAGATTTATGACTCTGGATAAAAATATCTCCCCTAGGTTTGGTGGCTAACCTAGAACAACAAAATGAAAAAGGACCCAATGTTTTCCTTAAAGTAAATAGATGAGGGGAAGAAACCTACTTGGAATCTGTCGTTATTTTCACTCCTTATTTGTCTTGAATGCTCCAATCCTAGCTCCAACTACCCAAATTAGAACCTACACAACCACGCAACACAAGCTAAGAAACTACATGATCTATGTAGCATCATTATCTACTTCATTCAACAGATTGACATGGTATTGAAATATATGAAATAATGACATCACATATAAGAAACAAGAGAAATATTTGTATTGATATAAATGGAGTGAGTTATAACCATATATAGGTGTCAATTTTGTAGAAGAGCTCCTCCAAGTTGTTGAGTTGTCCTTCCTTTGTCACAAAGAGTACCTCCAATCACCCCAAATGCATGAGAACCTAACTTTATTCACAACAGCATAAGGGTACAATCACTTTCCAAAACCCAACCTCTTGCATATGGAAGGTTGTAAATATATAGAGGAGTGGGGTAAGTTGGGAGTTCTTATCCTTTTATGAATCATTGGATTGAGATCCACTCTTGATGGGAGGATGAGATCTAAGGATAAGGGATAGAAACTTCAAGGTAGGATAGGATTCAAAAGTTTTATCTGAGGTAAATGGTTACAACAGACCTTAGAAGCTTCTGGAAAAGGAGGCTTCGGGATTCTCTCTCTTTTTCCCGAATTTCTAGAACCAACACAGGAGCAAGGAAGGTAACCTGTAGGTGATCAATGAAACCATAGTGAATCAAATTGTAGGTGAACGTTGTCCAACAAGACACCAGGGTGTGTTGGTCCTAAAACTAGTTTAGATAATGCAGTTCAGGGCAGAACTTGTGGGGAATGAGAGATCCATGCATAGGGCTTTGTGCAATGATGATGCAAAAGGGGAATAGTATGTGGATGATCCCATTAGGAGGTTGATTGATTAGATGAGACAAAATAACCTATATTAGAGTGCCCCCTAAAGTGAAAATTCAGAGATGATGACTGATGACTAAAGTGCTTTACCTTGTGGCAACTCAAGATCAAGAACAACCAGTGAGATCATCTGTTGTTATAATACATTTACATCATGAAATCTTTGTTGCTAAGAGAGGCATACCCATACTCAATACATAAACTAACATTACATGTACAACAATCAAAAGACATGTCCACTGATGACTGGTGGTGGACCTATCACTGGATGACTGTCAATAGGCTCATAGCCATCATACACAGTGATCTATGTATAATCCTGAAATCGCAGCCCAGATGGTGAAAACTAGATTCAAGGTCTTCTATCTCATTCACATAACCAACCAATGTATGAGCCTAACCATGTGAATCAATGAGCTAGAGTCGAGCATGGTAGACTGTTGGGACAAGGTCCTCTAGGGTTGATTTTGGGGTTAAAAGCCCAGGTTTTGGGGCAGAAAGCCCAATTTTTGTATGTAAAGTGTAAAGTCTCCGCAATTTGTGGTCGCAGAGAACGTAGATGTAAAGTGTCGTAAAGTGTTTCTGCCCTTCTTTTATGTAAGTTGTGTCAGCTTTAGAAGATCCACCCATGGTCTGTAGACCATGGGATTGTATAAAAAGAAGAGTCTTAGAAGAGTCTAAGGCAGTTTTTGAAGTTGGATGATGATGAATGTAATGGGTCATTAGCGAGAAGAACAAAGAGTACTAAAATAGAAGAAATGCTCTACAACTGTGTGCGTGGAGGCCTAGGGTAGAAGTCCACAGCTGAGTGCGCACCCCTGCAGCTGAGTGCGCAGGGTAGTTAGAGTTTGTAAGAAGATCTGAAGTACTAATAAAGAAAATTAATCTGGAAATATATGTGTTTGATCTATTTACTTCTGTTATGAATAAATGCGGTTGTGTTATGCTAAATAATGGTTTCATGATTTAATAATGTATTGATGCGCAAATCTCTATGTTTTACATTATTATTTGAACACAAGTAATAATATATGTTTACGCGAATAACATATTAATGTATATTGAAGTTATCAGATACTTAAGCTGATTTGGGTAAATACAGAAGTAAGAGTAATTACAAAAGCACATAAGTGGTTGATTCACCTAGTTAGGGTCTGCGAATGACATTCATAAACCTTTGCGAAGGTCTAGAGGCCGATTAAAGAGAAGTATATCGATAAGCCCTAAAAGGCTTATCGATCTGCGCGAAGGCAGAGTTAGGGCATAAAATGACATCACCACCATCTCTAGGTGCGGAAACTTAGTTCCTGCATCCCCCCATACTGCTTCGGGTGAGACTTCAGTCTGCGCTCCGTGGATTGATGCCGAAAGGGCCAATAGTGTAAGGATTTTTTTAGCTAAAATAACGTTGAACCTGGGTCAGGGCCCACTAAGCCAACAAATGGTTCCATTGCCGGGAAGGGGATCTGCATAAAGAGATGTGTGATGTCACATCACTAGAATCCGACTAATAAGGAAATTGAAGACTGGTTGGATAGGAAGATCCACGAATTCGCGACGCAAGAAAATAGAAATCCGCGACTAACGAAAGAACAATGGTTGGACAGATATATGTACACAGAGATACACAAAATCTTCTTTTGTTCCTTCTCGATTGAATTATACAAGTGGATTGCTAAATTGGCATACGACCAAGGAAGTTGGAGGCTTGATGGTCCAATAGTGTGGACCCTGGAGTTAGTGCGGAGATTGGAAGCCTCTAAAGATAAGATCGTATGCGCTGTGGATCACTGGATTGATCATATCATAGGAGGATTCGTGATAGAGTCTGTGGTCAATACTTTTGTTAGTTACAACGAAGCAGAGCACCACTTCTTCAAGTGACCGTGAGGTAAGTATTTAAGGTCTTTAAATACTTGGATTAAGATGCTCTTCTGTGAAAAGTGGGTAATGTAGTTACCCTAATGTTTAGAGCTATGCGAAGTGGAAATATCTTTAGGGATAGAGGGAGAACAGGCCCTAAATATAGCCCATTGATCGAACCTCCGCTGAGTGACAACGAGGAAACAACATAGGCTTCACCGCAGAGCGTTGTTTAGTAAATAAGACGAGGGTTCCCATGAATACCCCATCCAACCACCCCACCTTCACATTTACTTCTGCAACATACACCTTCGCCACCATTCAATATAGCGAATGCAGTAAAGTTGCATGTTTTCAAGGGTTTGGGAACTGAGGACCCGAACCAGTTTTCGTTCATTGCGAAGGCCGTATGGGAGGCTCAGGGTATAATAGATGATCAGATGAAGAAAGAAACATTGTTCACTACTTTACAGGAATGTGCGTTGACATCATACATTAAGTACTGCACTGATAACCAATGGCTTCATTAGTAGATATTCATACTGCACTAAATAAGGAATTCAATAGGCCTGAGTCTGAAGCACAATCAATTGTACGATTCACAGAGATCATGATGAAGCCTAGCGAGACAACCTAGGATCTGGGTTAGAGGTTGAAGTGCATGATCCGCGAAGCCAACATGAATCTTACAGATGGGCAACACCACGAATGGTTTATGGCTTCGCTCTTGCCTCATCTAAGGGTTGCTTTATCACAACAAAAGATTGGGACCCAGGTAGAGGCCCTGGAGATTGCAATGAGATTGCATGAAACACCGATGAAAGATTCTAATTTGAGAGTTCAACAGATTCACGCATAGTTGCAAAACCTTTTCCTAGAGTTTCAAAGTCTGAAGAAGGATAAAGCAGTTCGACCAGAGGTGCGAAGAAGTTTGGTGCCTAAAATGCAAAAGTCAGGGGCATGACAAAGATCATTGTCCAGTCTTCGTGAATTATGTTGCAGCAAGAGGGCCAATGCATCTAAGGTCGAAAGCTCAAGTAGGGCCAAGTACAAGGCTCACGCTATGGTGTGATATATGTCATGTAGATGGAAAACATGTGATAGACAATTGTCACATGTTGCAGGAATTTGTACAGACACCGCAACAACTCTTCTGAAACTTCTATCAATCGGTGGGTCATGACAAGCATAACTGTCATAGCTATGAGCTAATGATGGATAGATGCCCGTCTATAGAGTGCAGGCAGAAACTCAGCCCCCAGATCAAGGTACTGGGGGAGCGCGAGGGGGATTTCAGGGGCATAGATGAGGCCAAGGTGGAGGAGGGCTTGATAGAGGTCGAGGACAGGTGATTTGCTACAACTGTGGGGGACTGGGACACTACGCGCAAAAATGCACGAACATGATGCACCTATCATGCAAATACTACACTTAGTTTGACCATGCGACAAAAGACTACCCTGTATTACTAGCTAAGATACGCAAAAAAGGGGCGCAGCCTCAGTAGCCTACCCAGAGTCTGCAGATGATGACGGTTGAACCACGTGAAGAGGATCCTAATGTGAACATCATGCTGCGAAGTGGAATGATGATTGGAAAAGACAAGGGAAAGCAACCTAAAGAAGGTGAATGGGTCCGCAAAGCTCTAGAAAAGGAGGTCGGGTTTGATCTGGAGCGCGCGAGGGAAACATTTATGGAAGCAAAGAAAAGCTTTGCTGAGGCTTATACCTCAGGAAGTCAGGATAAGCAGTCTAAAGAAATGGACCCATCCATGCATACTACATTTTGGTCAGGAAAATTGGTAAGCATAAGGTAAGAATAGGGTAGGAGATGAGACTCACCACACAAATAAGAGAATATGAAATGGACCAAGTTATTCTAGATCTTGGGTGAGATGTGAATTTTTTTCCAAAACAAACATGGGAGAGAATGGGGAGACCTGTGCTGTAGTGGTATCCTATTCAATTGAGAATGGTGAATCAACAAAAGATTATCCCCATGGGAAGATTGCAGGGAGTGACAGTTGATATCGAAGGCGCGAGCGTGTTGGCCAATTTTGAAGTGATAGAGATTGTGGATGACAACAATCCCTAGCTTGTGATCTTTGGGATCGAATGGGCTATCGACATGAACATGGTGATCAATTTGAAGAAGTGGACGATATCATTTGAAAGAAAATCTCTCCATGTAGTAGTACCATTAGACCTCGCAGAAGGACCGCACTACACTGAACCAGTTCGTGATTATGAAAGTGATGATGATTTGGACTAGATTTATAAGATAATGGCGTGAGATCAAGATTGGGTGAATCCAATAGTTGATGGATGTATTTCATGGGACCGCAAGAGCTCCTGCACATTAGATTCAGACGAGGAATTGAAACACTGGCAGAATAGATTGCATGAAGTGTCTACGCTACGATGTAACATGACGACCAAATTGTTGCGCTACGTATCATTGGAGGTAAGAAGTTTGCCTTACTATGATGGTTTAACTGGCGTTGATAAATTTCTAGATGCATTTGAAAGGGACGTGTTGAAGAATTGCTTCCAAGCCTTGGACTTGGCGCTATGCGCTACACCTGCAAGATGGTGGGGTACGCATAAAGACAAATTTGATGGATGATACGAATATAGAAGAATGATGAGGGTGTGGTTTGGTCACCCAAAGGTAAGATTGACAGAGAAATACGATGGAAGGAGTGACCCATGCGATCACTTAGCCAAATGGATCGATTCTTATGGAGCAGAACCACAACCAGAGTGGGTGCATCTGTTCTGTCACACCTTGGATATAATACCTATGAATTGGTACTTGGAAAGAGAGCTTTGCCATGGCATGGATGAATGGTATATTTTGAGACATGGATTCTTGATGACATTCAGCTTTGAAGATGGATTTGAGTGCATTGATGAAGCGTTGCAGGAGGTCAAAGCGGCGATCTTAAGAATACCACAGAATCCCTTGGTTTTGATTCAACTGGATTGGACCACCTAGCCGTGCCACACGCTGGAGTGCTACAATGTGACTTCTGAAGAGGAAGACAAGGATCTGAGGAACATTAATATCTTGAAAAAAAAAGGACATCGCAAAGTTGAGGGACCACAGATAAAAAATCTAGATATCATTGCACCGTTGAAAACAAGACAAGTGAAAATTGGGACAGAGGCGGAGTCGAAGTTTGCTAAGATAGGGGATTACTGGGATGATGCTACAGTGGATAAGGTCGCTGAGTTGCTCCATGAATACTAGGACCTTTTCCCTACAAATTTATTAGACTTAAAGGACATAATAGGGGATTTGGGAGTTATGATAATTACGTTGAAACCAGACGCGAAGTCGATAAAGTAAAGGCCTTACCACCTCAATCCAAAGTATAAAGAAAAGGTCTGCTTAGAGTTGGATAAAATGCTTGCAGCGGGTATTATTGAACATGTGGAAGAATATGATTGGGTGAGCCCAATAGTAGTTTAGGAAAAGAAGAAAAAGGATGATATAAGGATATGCATAAATCTTAAGAAGTTGAATGACGCTTGCGTGCATGATCCTTTTCCAACTCCGTTCACCGATGAAGTGTTGGATAATGTAGGAGGACAGGAATCATATTCGTTCACTAATGGGTTCTCGGTGTACCGTCAGATCAAGATCACGCTGGAGGATAGAAGTAAGACGACCTTCGCAACCGAGTGGGGATGCTTTCAGTATACTGTAATGCCTTTTGGGCTAAAGAACACACCGGCGATCTTTTCGCACATGGTTATCATTGTGTTCAAGGACTTCATTCACAAGTTTCTGGAGGTATATTTTGACGAATGGACGGTGTTTGGGTTGGTGAAGTGCCATGTAGCTAGCCTATGCTTGATGTTGGATACATGCAGGAGGTATCAGATCCCGCTCAATTTGAAGAAATGTTTGTTCTGTTTTCCGTTTGGAATCTTGCTGTGCCATGTGGTATGTCAACAAGGATTAATGGTGGACCCAGCTAAGATAACAATTATAATTAATTTGGAGGCGCCAAGAAATGTGAAAAAGTTGCACGCAACGTTGGGGCATACGGGATACTATAGAAAGTTCATCAAGAGTTATGCCCGGGTTATGCACCAATGGAGAAGTTTCTAAAGAAGGATGCTACATTCTGTTGGAATGTAGAATGCCAATGGAGCATGGATGTGTTAAAGGAAAATATGGTCACCGCGTCGATCCTAGTCTTCCCAGATTGGAAGAAGGAATTTCATGTGCATGTGGACGTGTCATGTAATGTGCTCAGAGCAGTACTGACACAGGATGGTGAGGGAGAGTTGGATCACCCTATAACGTTAGCAAGTAGTAAGTTGTCTAAAGATGTGAAGAACTATTCAATGACAGAGCGCGAAGGTTTGGCTATAGTGTACGTGCTCCAGAAGTTCAGATACTACTTGCTAGGTGGACACTTTAAGATGTATATAGTCCATTCTGCATTATTAAAGTACTTGGTTAAAAAGCTTGTGTTGGGGGGGAAGATATGCAGATGGCTGCTGATATTTCAGGAATATGATTTCAAAGTCATTGTGAGGCCAGGACGATTGAATGTGGGACCATATCATCTGTCACGCATTGAAACAAGAGAGGAGCCTACTAATTTGGAGGAAGGATTGCCTGACGCACAACTCTTTGAGGTGTGTGTAGCTGACAATCATTTTGCAAATATCATACACTTCCTCATGACGGGAATAGCTCCATAAGGGTATACTAGTCAACAAAAGAAGGAGCTGGTGGTGCAGGCAACAAACTTTTCTGTCATTGCAGGACATTTATATAAAATGGGTTCGGATGAAATTCTGTGACGTTATGTGCCTGAGTTTGAATGAAACAACATCCTTGCTAAAGCTCATGGAGAAGACGCAGGAGGACATTATGAAGAAAAAGCAAAAACCCAGAAGATCTTACGCGTTGGGTTGTGGTGGCCAACACTGCATAAGGATTCCAAGGCTTATCGTAAGGCATGCGATGCATGTCAGAGGATGGGTAGGCCATCACAGAGGGATGAGATGCACCTAAATCCGCAAATGTCGTTACAACCATTCAAGAATTGGGCAATTAATTTTGTAGGCCCGATTCAGCCTCTAGGAAAGAATATGGGTGCGCGGTATATCATCACTGCAATGGAGTATTTGACCAGATGGGCAGAGGTGCAGCCTGTGAAGGAATGTACAGGGGCAACATCAGTGAAGTTCCTCTTTGAATATGTGTTGACTAGGCTTGGTTGCTCGAAGATTTTGATGAGCAATCGTAGTACACATTTCCTTAATGAAACGATCAGTGCGTTGACGGAGGAATTCCAAGTTTATCATCAAAAGAGCACGCCATATTAGCCGCAGAATAATGGTACGATTGAAGCATTTAATAAGATATTGGAGAACGCATTGATGAAGCTTTGCAATGCGTGTACGTGCGGTGCTATGGGCTTACAGAACTACTTGTAAGAAGCTGACTAGATAGACACCCTTCAGGTTGGTCTATGGTGTAGAAGCTGTGATTCCAATGATGTATATTGTACCTAGTCTACGCATATCAGTGTTCACAGGAATGGCAGATCACGAAGCCCTGGAAGAGACGCTCGCGCATTTGATAGAGCTTGAAGAAGATAGGTTTTTCGCTGGATTCCATCAGCAAGTTCAAAAGGAGTGTGAAAAGGCATGGCACGATCAGCACATCAAATTGCGCACCTTCAAGGTAAACGATTTGGTTTTATTATATGACAACAATTTTGATAAATTTCCAGGAAATTTTCAAATGCATTGGCTGGGGCCATATGTCATCAAAGATACTGATGGTGGAGTAGTTCAACTGGTGAAATTGAAAGGAGATCCATTTCTTGGAAAGGTAGATGGCAGTGGATTGAAGCCATACACTGGGGATCCGACTAGATGACTATATGATGGAAGCACAACCTTAGCACTCCAGGCAGCTGAAAGGAGGCGTGGGACTATAAACTACACTGCCTGGGTTGTCGAGCTATGTGACTCAGGGATTGCATGGGATGGAAGAATGTCACAGCATCAACATAAGCGCAAAGAGAGTTGTACTATAGAAGGAGAGACTGTGCATGGCAGCCAGAAAGTGACCGTTACGGTCACTGTTCATGATTTGACAATGATAAAACGACTAAGAGGAGTGGGGGGGCAACATTTAAGGCTAAAATTAAGAGCGAGATCTTTGAAAATTTGCCACCAATCTAGCATTTATGAGTGGATTTTGGGGGGAATGATCAGATTTTAATTCAAATTTGCCTATAAATTACAGATGGCAGCCCAATGAAAAATACTTTGCATTTTGAGAGCTTCTGTGTCGTGCTATCGATTGTGCATGAATCCTAGGGTTGTTGAGGATTTGGTGGCCAGTTTAATGTTTGACAAGTTACCTAAGGAAACCTAGGAGCTCTTGAATAGCCTCATGTCGGTGCTTGTAGAAACTGCAAGTGCTGGAGGATCTATGGCCTCTAAGGGAGCTACCCCTAAGGTCGTAAGTGTGGAGGTGCCCGTCGCGGTGCCAAAATCACCAAGGTTGCCTAGGCCAAATCCTACACTAGAAGGTGAGGCTTCCAAGATGAAGAAGGAAAAACATAAAGCAAGACAACCGGTGTGCAAGTCACCAAGAAAGCACCAGAAGAAAGAGAAGCCCATCACACAGGAGAAAGGCAAGGTGTTAAACCTAGAATCCAACAAGGGCACAGAAGAAACTGGCATGGGCGTAGAGGACATTGATATTAAGGGAGTAGACCCTATCTCAAAGCTACTAGAATACAACCCTCTATGCCGGGGTAAGGTGAAGGTCCCAAAGGACCTAGATGAGGGAAAGTTTCTCCTTCATACACCCCTACTGCCAGAGAATATTACATTTGAAGGACTGTGCTTGGTGCGTGTTCCCCATCTAAAGCTTGAATATTGGGACTTGGCGGACACGGAGCGGTTCCCCCACCTGGCTACTGATAATTTCATGCAAAGGGTATTCTACAAGTATTCGAGTGTCACCGCATTGGAGCCAGTGAAGTGGATTCATGGGGTGGAGAAGGCGGAATTGCTGAATCTGCTATGGGTGCCGCATTACCATCGTGCACCCATAAATTTGATAGTTATAAAACAGTTACTATGCCTGGAGCATGACAGATGACTTTGGTTAGAGGAGACAATTCCTATAACTGATATGATGATCCATAGGATCACCCTACTACCCCATTCAGGGCTGAATCCAGCCAAGGCATTTGGCAGAAAGACGAGCGAGCACGACCTCACCGAAAGAATGAGGGACAAGTTTAAGCTTGTCAATAAGTCGCACAGATACTCAATTTTGAGTATTGCAGACTCGAAAGTGAAGGTGGCCACCCAAATATTGGCTGGGAAGGTAATGTAGAAGTGTCACATAGATGAGGTGCCAACACCGGTTGTTTCATTAGCAGCCCAGTGCACGGAGGGCGTACAATTCAATTGGGCGCGCTACCTGTGCAGCGAGTTCCTCACGAACTGTAGGGAGGCACATGACCACAACAAAACATTCCACTACTCATGGATGTTGTTGTCGACTATGTTGGTAGCGTGGCAGTTGCTAGAGGATAGTCAGTTTACTTTGATCACGACAGATTTCTAGAAGCAACGAAGTTTTCTTCGCTATGGGCCATGAAGGACGCTGAGCGGATCCACGAGAGTAAGGTATTTTGGGTATTGATGGAGATGAGCATCAATATGGCCATCAACCGCAAGCCAAGGCTGTCACCAACTGTCTTTGAGCAGTTGTTGGGATATGCGGAGTTCAAAGACGACTTCCATTGTATCTCCATCTGGGCACAGAAGGACCCAGAAAAGAAGTGGTATGATCTCCCATACCTTGCGATGGACGATGCCATAGTAGCTGTCCTCGATCGTTGGATAGCTGAGTGGCACACGGTCTCAGATTTGTCCACCGGGTCTAGTAAGTCCACGATAAAGTAGAAGAAGGAAGATGCTCGGTTGAAAATTTAAGTTGGCTGAAAAGAGAAAGAAGGAGGCTGCAAAGAAGGCATGCACAGAAGTGGAGCATGTTGCCCAAGGAACAAGAGGAAGAATGTGATTCTGATAGAAGTTAGAAATTCCCTTCACCACAGATAGAAGAAGAAGAGCGACCAGAGCAGGGTGGTGTAGATCTAGAAGGCACCCTCTTCTGGGTGAAGCAAAACAGGGAGTAGGAGAAGGAAGGGTTGTGCCAAAAGTCCATGGCCAGGAAGTTGTCACTAGACCCTATCACCTAGAAAAAGGGTGACTTGGCCGACATTAGGGATAAAGTAAGGGACGCGACGACGGAATTGCAGTAGCAATTCAAGCAGCAACATAAGCAAGCCTTGGTTTCCATTCAGATGGGTCTGCTTGAGCTGCAGATCCATACTACTCAACTGCAGACAGGTATAGGACAAAGCAGCGCGGTGTCGACTAGTTTGACATTGGGGACCACTGGAGCAGCAGAGATGATTCACTCTTTGGATCCTCAGGTCGTCACGTTTCTTGATGGATCCCTAAGCGTGGAGACAGATGCTGATAGGGCTGCTTTAAGGAACATTAGCCTCAACTTGGCCGCGCTCCTAAGTGAATTCCTTCATATGCTACAAGCAGGTGTGATCGCAGAACTGAGGGCCCAAGAGCAGCATGCGCTGAGTGTGATCATCGAGCAGAGGGTTAGCAACGAACAATTGTTTGGTGAGAAAATAGCAGCGATAGACACCTGGAAGAAGGTCCAGGAGAAGAATGAGCACACCACAACGGTGGTAGCAAAAGTGTGCAAAAGCGTTCTAGAATTGCACATCCCTGAAGAGGCGCCTGTGGAGGCCAAGATTCGGAAGTTGGATCCAGGTGTGCGCGATGCTCAGACCGAGATGGATAAGGTTCGGTTTGAGTTGAAACTCAAGATTACAGAGCTTGAGTTGAAGGCATAGCCTTCAAATCCACCAGAGGTCAGAGAACAACGCGAGGTAGCTGTCAAGAATGCAGCTGTTGCAGTAGATGCCATGGTGGTAGATTGCATTGTGCTCTTCGAGCAGTCGATGGAGGTCCTCACAAGTCTGCAGGAAGATCCCACTCTAAAAAGGTTGAATACGGAGGTAAGGGAGTTACAACATCAGTACGATGAAGCCAAGGTGACATCGCGCATCGTCGCCATCACATAGAGATTGGCCAAGTTGTAGGAGGTAAAGGAACTGAAAGAACATGAAAAAGCAGTGTAGCAAAAAGAGGCAGTACTCAAGGAAAGATTATCACCTTAGTTGGATGAGGCCTATGTACTCTCCGCCACCATTGGAGAGAATTTTGCCAGCATGTAGACATCACAACAGAAGATCCAGACAGATAGGGTAGGACCAACAATGGAGCAACTAGTGGAGCAGGTCAAGCAGGCGGCTACGCAGTGTACAACGGAAGTTGCAGTGGTAGGTCTTCATAGCAAGATCTCCATGACAACAGAGTGACTTGGGGGTGAGTCACCATATTTGTGTTGGGGGCCTGTTGGGACAAGGTCCCCTAGGGTTGATTTTGGGGTTAAAAGCCCAGTTTTTGGGGCAGAAAGCCCAAGTTTTGTATGTAAAGTGTAAAGTCTCTGCAATTTGTGGTCATAGAGTGCGTAGATGTAAAGTGTCATATATGGTTTCCACCCTTCTTTTATGTAAGTTTTATCGGCTTTAGAAGATCCAGCCATGGTTCGCAAACCATGGGATTGTATAAAAAGGAGAGTCTTAGAAGAGTCTAAGGAAGTTTTTAAAGTTGGATGATGATGAATGTAATGGGTCATTAGTGAGAAGAGAAAAGAGTCCTAAAATAGAAAAAAGGCTCTGCAGTTGTGTGCGCATAGGCCTAGGGTAGAAGTCTATAGCTGAGTGCATGACCCTTGCAGCTGAGTGCGTAGACCCCCACAACTGAGTGTGCAGGGTAGTTAGTGTCTGTAAGAAGATCTGAAGTACCAATAAAGAAGATTACTTTGGAAATATCTATGTTTGATGTATTTACTTTTGTTATGAATAAATTTGGTTATGTTGTGCTCAGTAATGGTTTCATGATTTAATACTATATTGATGTGCGAATCTCTATGTTTTACATTGTTATTTGAACACAAGTAATAGTATCTGTTTACACGAAGAACATATTAATGCATATTGAAGTTATCAAATACTTAATTCGATTTGGGTAAATACAGAAGTAAGAGTAATTATAGAAGCAAGTAATTGGTTGAGTCTCCTGGTTAGGGTCTGTGAATGACATTCATAGACCTTCGCGAAGGTCTAGAGGCCGATTAAAGAGAAGTATATCAATAAGCCCTAAAAGTCTTATCGATTTGCACAAAGGCAGAGTTAGGGCATAAAACGACATCACCACCATCTCTGGGTGCGAAAATTTGGTTCCAACATCCCCCCATACTGATTCGAGTGAGACTTTAGTTCACACTCTGTGGATTGATGCAAAAAGGACCAGTAGTGTAGGGATTTGTTTGGCTAAACTAACGTTGAACTTGGGTTAGGGCCCACTAAGCCAACATAGACACCGTATGATTACTGGCCAATGATGTAAGTCATTAATAATTGCGATAGAAACCATTGATGATGTTAATGGATCTCAAGGTACTCAAGTACAATCTATATGGTGTGAATAAATGAGTTGATGTCGAACACCACACAGAATCTTTCGGTCGAAATCCAATGACATAAACCTATCACTTATAGCGAGGACACTTTCCATTGATGTATGCAAGCACCAAGGTACTTGTTGTCGCTTTTTCTAGCACCTATAGAACAAGTGCTTCAAGCGATATAGAAGCTTCCTAGAGACAACCTCTGGGTTGATTGTAGACTAGTGCCTAGGAAATATTAAAGGGATGAGTTATTTTGGATATTATGAGTAGGGATTTCTATTGCACTCCAATTTTAACGTAGTTGGAAAAGATAATGAAAGGGGCTTGGTTCAATATTCCTTCATCAAGGTAAACTCAAGCCAATACATGGATCTAAATGCACAGGGGGTAAATCAGGTCAATCTCAAAGAGACATGTTTGGTTCTGGTGGCTAACACACAACAATAGGCAAATTTAGTATTGGCATTGTAGAAAAATGAAGAGGAGGAAATAAAGAAGGGAATTAAATGTAGAGGGTTGGATATAATGCAAAATCCTAAGCATCAAGCTCCAACGGAAGTATGAAATAATGAGGAGGTGAAATGGTAAGAATTTTGGAGCGCGAATTAAAGTTTCATACTCTATATCTCATGGAAACACTTGTCACTAATCAGCATAAGTAAATCTATGTTGATTACAGGTAACCAGGTAAATATGTAACTACACAGGTACCATGACTACTAAGCAGCATACATATAACCATGAGAGAGTGAAATTGGTAGCTCATTACACAATTTCAATAGAAGAGAAACATACATGAATTGAAATACAACGAGGAAAACATATTGCTCTTTTCTTTGATAGGAATCAACATAATAGTTTCATTAATCCTTCAAGAGTCCAAATCCCTAGTCCATTACATTTAACAAAGTATTGCTCAAGTCCCTCATGAACAGGCAAATAGAACCAAAAGTGGAATCACATAATTTGGACCACTCCGATGTAGAATTTTGGGACCTCTATTAATTTTTTCTTCCCTCTTTTTATAAAGAGAGGGAGAGCTTTGAAAATTAGTTACAAAATATCTCAGCCAGAGCTCTAGCTATCTAATCAACTAGATATCTCGGCGTGTGATAGCTCTTCTTCCTAAATGATTACCAGTAGGATTTGATTCCTTTCTTTAAAATGCAAAAAAAAATAGAATAAACAAAAATAAGGAACACTGAATGATGGTGAGGAAAATATCTCTTAGTCGTCCCTATAATCAACTTTGATCAGGCCATGACTCTACCACGATGATTCAATCAGTTCGTTTGTCACTTTCCTCTTTAACCACTTGAATTCCCCACTCTCTGGAGTTAGAAGTGATCAACTGTGGTGGCCTTGGTGGTGTCACTGAATCACATCTACTGACTCGCACATCCCCTTAACTTCCTGTATAATGCTATCAGAGCCCAATATGCCTTGTAGTGTTGCCACAATGTAATATCGGAGATGTTCCATGTCGCAAACTTCATAGTGGTACAACATTCAAATCTGTTGATTACTGACCTCCGATATGACAAGCCCTTTCTACTTAGAGCTTCATGCATTTTCTTCATAAAACTGAGGGCGCTGACCAGGTACTTAGCCTTAAGGCACTAGGGCCTTTTATTCCTGCCCATGCTTTAGTAACATGTTTTATGCCCCTGGTCCTTTAAGTTCCTCTTGATTGTGGGTCAGCCCTTATATCGAAGCCCCCTTGTCGGTGATTTCCAATCAGGGTTTTAACTTGGAGTGATGTGATATTTCACTGACCACTGATTAGCCCTTTGTCTTTAACCTTAGCCCTTGGTTCTTTAACTTTTCATGACCACGTGCCAACCCTCATATTGGAGCCCCTCAATCAGAGGATTTCAATCGGAGGTTTTACTTTGATGCAATAACATGCCTCAACCTGTGAATGTCGATTTGTGATCTGAGGCCATCCTTTGCCATGTGGCACCTCATTAGTGGTGACACGTTTCACCCTTTTTTGGCCTCTTATAACCCTTGGAAATATCGAATTTTCCTGCCATGTGTCCATCATACTGCCACGTCATGATGACATCAACCGCCTCATGGCATATCATAACCAATCTCTGTTCACCATGTGTCCCTTATCAAAACCAATCTTACGTCTCCACACGTCACGTTGGAGGAGAGAGAAAAGGATCAATCTTGCCCTAGTTTTTAAATAAAATCCTTAGTTAATTTTCATTAGGCCCTCCCATCACTTTAACCCTGAAGGCACAATCCCGACAATTTAACACTATTGACCTTCGTTGATCGCAACTTTCTTAATGTTGTTACTTTGAAAACGTTAATCGCTGATATGCGATATGGCCTGGACCCGCCAACAATAGGTATTCCATTCATGAAATGAAGGGACATGATTGGGATAACCAACAATAGAAGAAAAATCCAGTGGGGAAAATTTGTTGGCCAAGAATGCAAGGATGTCCATTTTGAGAACTTATCTAAGTGAGTAAGATCAAGTTCACATGTAGGGGAAGTTTATGTCGTTTAGCATCAAAGTGAGTATGAGGTTTCTTGAAAGCCAAGATGATCAAATATAAATCATATTGAAATCATGAATTCATTTTCCATACATATTGTAAATTTGGACAAAATAAAACAACCATTTTATAGTAAACCAAAAATGAGATTGACATTTAATCTTGTTTTTCCATGAAAAGAGTTGAGTTAAATTTTTTTTAATATTTTATTTTTTTAATGAAATTTATCCACGCATCTATTTGACTACTAAGCCTACGAAGGCATACATACTCTACCCCCTCTAGTTTTGAACCTATGACCTCTTACAAAGAAACACATGCTCTTGACCATTAGACCCACTCAAGGCATACATACTCTACCCCCTCTAGTCTAGTTTTGAACCTATGACCTCTTACAAAGAAACGCATGCTCTTGACCATTAGACCCACTCAAGGCATACATACTTTACCCCCTCTAGTTTTGAACCTGTGACCTCTTACGCAATTTGACTGCTAAGTCTATGAAGGCATACATATTTTACCCCCTCTAGTTTTGAACTTGTGACCTCTTACGAAGAAACACATGCTGTTAACCATTAGACCCACTCAAGGCATACATACTCTACCCCCTCTAGCTTTGAACCTGTGACCTCTTACGTGATGTGACCTCTTACGTGATTTGACTGCTAAGTCTACGAAGGCATACATACTCTATCCACTCTAGTTTTGAACCTGTGACCTCTTACGAAGAAACACATGCTCTTAACCATTAGACTCACTCAAGGCATACATACTCTACCCCCTCTAGTTTTGAACTTATGATCTCTTACGAAGAAATACATGCTCTTAACCATTAGACCCACTCAAGGCATACATACTCTACCCCCTCTAGTTCTGAACTTGTGACCTATTATAAAGGAACGCATGCTCTTAACCATTAGACCCACTCAAGTTGCATTATTATTATCCAATTTTAAGTCTACAAAGGCATACATACTCTACCCCCTCTAGGTTTGAACATGTGACCTCTTAGGAAGAAACACATGCTCTTAACCATTAGGCCCACTCAAGTTGCATTATTATTATCCAATTTTAAGGTCACGACCAAGCTAAACACCAAAATTGGTGTATGGAAAGAGTTGAGTTAACTTTTTTTTAATATTTGATTTTATAATGAAATTTATAAATAAATAGAGAATCAGA
>APFE030501719.1:0-15275 GCA_000404065.3 Pinus taeda
CTGATCATCTAAGGCCACCTATGGGGCTAGCCATGGTGAAGTTCCCAGATGGTTTTGATGCTGACATGGCTTATCAATGAAGAGAGAGAGAACCAGCCACAATGGAAGACATGCAGAAGATAGCAATCAGCGTTGAAGCAAATCCGCTGACCAAGAGGGCTAGAGCAAAGGCGGAAAAGAAGGTCACCGTAAAAGAAGAATCTTCCTCAGTAGATCAACTACTCTGGAAGGTAGAGCAGATGCTTGAAAGGGTGAAACTTGAAAAACCTAAGCCACAAGTTAGAAATCCTAACTTTCGTGGCCACCAACAGCCACAATATAGAATAAGGCAGAGAGATCAGCAAGCCCAAGAGCAGACAGCACAACAGCCAGTACAACCACCTTTGCAGAAAAATTTTGTGCATGGAACAGAGTCAGATGAGGACGGGAATATAATAGGTGAAGAAAACCACCTCTTTACTCCTGATGATTTGCCTATTTATATTACTGAGGATGAGGAGTATGCAGAAAGTTCAGTTGTACACAAAGATGCAGATTTAATTCTAGAAAATGACACCATTTTGGAGGAAGAATCAGGTGAGTACCAAAGAGGCTATATGAATGCTCTATCCGCCCAGCAACAACGATATTCACTTAGAAACAGAGATGTGCCAGTTAAACCAATTCAGAAGAGGAAGGACAGTGAGACATCAAAGAATGATTCATCAGTTACACAAATGAAAGGAAAGGAGGTGGTTGGTCCAGATGGCAGCAAATCACCATCAGCAGAACAATCAAATCATCTAATTGCATCAAAAGAAAAGGAAAGGAAAGAAATTCCGGTCAAAGAGGTAGAAAATATTTCTGCTTTTAATTTAGAGAATGAAATTTCTAAATTGAAGGTATCCATTCCCTTGACTGAAATAATGAGGAACAATAGTTATATAGGGCAAGTATCTAAAATTTTGAATTTGGACCCAATGTCCAACATGGTGAATGTCGAAGATGATCAACCTGAAATGATTTTTGGGCCAACATCGAATGGTGAGTCTCGTGGTAGTGATGTGCCACCTTTTTATATCAGTTTAAGATTGCATGATTTTGTGTTACATAATGCCATGTTTGATTCTAGAGCTTCTCACAATCTCATGCCCAAGGCTATCATGGATAAGCTGGGTCTGGACATCACCCGGCAATACCATGATCTCTATTCATTTGATTCCAGCAGAGTAAGATGTATCGGGCTCATCAAAGACTTGGTTGTGAGTCTGGATCAACTCCCAATGAAGATGTTTTGATGGATGTTGTTGTAGAAGATATTCCTCCCAGGTTTGGCATGCTCCTTTCCAGGTCTTGGGTAGCAAATTTGAAAGGGACACTACGACTAGATTTCTCCTATGCAACGATTCCGGTGTTTGGCCAAATGAGGAAATTGTATCAGGAACAAAAAATGAAATACATGATTACAAGCAAGGAGAAACCAATAAATCATCCCATTAATTATGTACATACAGATTTAGAGTCTTTTGTTTTGTATTCTGATAGTTTCAATGATATCAATAGTCAGTTAGTAGAAGCAGATGATATTTCAGAAATAACAGAAAATTTCAAAGGAGTTTTAGAGAAAGAATCACAAGAACAACAAAACATCGTTGAGCACTCAGCTGAAAGTAATGGACAGCAAGCAGACAAAGCACAACAAACAGATTTCCAACACTTGCAAGACGAGGAAGAACGTTTGTGGACCATGGATTTCGATGGAGCAGTGGGAAATGATGGCACTAGAATTGGGATTTGGGTACGCAGTCCTTTCTCCGCCTCGAACAAAGTGCCTAGTAACGTACGGGTATGCTCTTACAAGTTGGCTTTTGATTGTTCGAACAATGAAGCTGAGTATGAAGCTCTGATTGTTGGCCTAAAGATTCTAAGAAAGCTTAATGCAAAGAGGATTACAGTATATGGCGACTTCGAATTGGTGATTAAGTAGGTCAGAGGCGAATATCAAGCAAAGCATCCTCGGATGCGGGCTTACCATAATGCAGTTCTAGACATCCTAAAATTATTTTGAGAATATACTTTGACATGTGTGCCTCGTATACAAAATAGCATTGTTGATGCTCTTGCTAAGGTAGCAAGTAGTTTGAAGATCCCAATGAACTCCAACAATAAATTTGAAATCCATGTCAAGCATCATCCGACAGTCCCGGACAATCAAAGATATTGGCAAGTTTTCCAAGATGATGAGGAGATTGATGATTTTATGCAAAACAAAGGTAAGTTCAAAGAAACCTCAATTGATGTAGACAATGACGATGGTAAAGGTAATGGTACAGATGATGTGTAGATCAATCAAATGGACGTGTTGGAGCTAAAGAATAACGTTATTCCTAAAGGCTTGATACCTTTAGAAGAACTCTTTGATCAAGATGATGTAGCCCACAAACAAACATTGCAGCCAACAGAGAAGGGTGTGGAAGAGGTCAATGTTGGAACAGCTGCTAATCCTAAAATGGTAAAACTGTCTAAAGCATTTCCACCAAAGATCAAGGACAAATATATTAGTTTGTTGGCTTCATTTGCAGATGTGTTTGCTTGGGACTATTCTGACTTAAAGACATACGATACCAATATAATTTAGCACACTATACCCATTAAACCCAATCAGAAACCTTTCAGACAAAAGTTGAGAAGGCTAAATCCAAAGTTGCTGCCATCAATTGAAAATGAGATAAACAGGTTGTAAAAATCAGGGATCATTGTTCCCATCAGATTTTCGGATTGGATCTCTAATTTGGTGCCCGTACGAAAGAAGACAGGTGAGATTCGCTTGTGCATTGATTTTAGAAATCTCAATAAAGTTTCATTGAAAGACAACTATCCTCTGCTCAAAATGGACCATATACTTCAACGAGTAGTGGGAGCATCTCGTATGTCACTACTTGATGGTTATTCCAGATATAACCAAGTTTTTGTCCATGAAGATGACCGAGACAAGACAGTGTTCACCACTCCATGGGGAAATTTTCATTACGCTAAAATGCCTTTTGGTTTGAAGAACGCAGGTGCCACATTTCAACGTGCAATGGACTTGGCTTTCGCAAAAGAGAAGGATGTCTTTTTGGTTGTGTACCTGGATGATTTGATGGTGTTTTCCAAATCTGATGAAGAGCACATGTACCATCTAAAAACTGTCTTTCAAAAGTGCAGAAAATATGGCTTGTCACTAAATCCGAAAAAGAGCTTGTTCGACATGGAGGAAGGCAAACTACTCGGGCACATTATCTCAAAATATGGCATTTGTATTGACCCAACACATGTGTAAGCGATTCAGCAAATCGATCTACCCCGGAATAAGAAAGAGATTCAATCTTTCAATGGTAAAATGAATTTTCTACGCTGATTTGTACCTAATCTTGCTGAGAACCTAAGAGATATTATAAATATGCTTAAGAAGGATAGCCAAGTGAAATGGGCGGAGGAGGTTGTAAAATCTTTCAATTTAGTCAAATTGGCTCTTTCTTCAGCTCCAGTTCTAGTCAGCCTGGACTATACTCAGGATTAGATATTGTTTTCATTTGCTTCGGAGCACACTATGGCAACTGTGTTATTGTAGAAAATAGATGATCATGAAAGACCCATTGCATTCTTCAGCAGAGCTATAAGAGACACAACCTTAAAATACAACATCATTGAGAAGCAAGCCCTTGCGCTTGTGAAAGCATTGAAAGATTTTCGGGTATATATTCTACATTCTCATATTTTGGCCTATGTTCCTAACACTGCTGTCAAAGACGTTTTAGTGCAGACCGATCCGGAAGGAAGACGAGGCAAGTGGATTGTAGCTTTGTTGGAATATGATGTGGAAATAAAGCCCACAAAGCTTGTTAAAGGATAGGGATTGGCAAAGTTAATGGCCGAATCAAACTTGCACGCCTTGGACATAAATTTGATCGCTGCCATGTTCGATGAGAATGAGGAAGGATCATCAATTCAGGTATCTGAAATGTTTTCTCTTTCTCCGTGGTATTTAGATATCATATATGTGCTTAAAAATTTGTCACCACCGCCCGGCATGACTAGAAGCAAAGCTAGAACACTCAATTTGAAGGCAGATAAGTTTTGTATTCTAAATTCTACACTTTATTGGAAAGATCCTGGTGTCGTTCTGTTAAATTTCTTGGTGGAAAAAGAAGCAAAGAAGGTAATGGAGGACTACCACGAGGGAGACTGCGGTGGTCACATTTTTTGGAAATCAACAACAAATAAAATCCTGAAAAACATTTTACAAGCTTAAGGCTGATGCTCAACACATGTAGGCAATATCATATTTCCCTGAATATCAAAAAATGCATATTTTATGTACCTTTTGGTATATTTCTATGATACATTGTTTGCAAGCAAGGATTGATGGTGGATCCTATGAAGATTGCTATTGTTGTGAATTTACCTCCACCAAAGATAGTGAGACAGCTTCACACCACATTGAGACATATAGGATATTACGGTAAATTTATCAAAGGATATGCACAGATCACTATGCCTATGGAAAAGTTGCTGAAGAAAGATGTAACATTCCTATGGAATGAAGAAAGTAAAAAGAGCCTCGACACATTAAAAGAAAAGATGGTAATTACTCCTATTTGGTATTTCTCGATTAGAATAAGGAATTTCATGTTCATGTGGATGCTTCATGCATAGCCTTAGGAGTGGTATTGGCATAGCCTGGTGTAGGAGAAATCGGTCACCCTATAGCTTTTGCAAGTAGGAAACTGAACATAAACAAACTATCCAACTACAAAGAGGGAAATATTGGCTATGGTATATGCTTACAAAATTTGAGACATTATTTGTTGGGATCACATTTCAAGATCTTCACAGATCACTCTGCACTATATTATTTGGTCAATAAGTCTATTTTAGGAGGAAAGATTTGCAGTTGACTATTATGATTTGAGGAGTATGATTTTGAAGTTGTCGTTAAGCCAGGAAGAGTAGTTGTTGGACCTTATAATTTGTCAAGGTTGGAAACAAGAGAAGAACCAATGAATATAGAGGATAATATTCCTAACACACAACTATTTGCAATCAGAATAGCGGATGATCACTTCATTGATATTATTCAGTTATTAACCATAGGGATGGCTCCTTCAGAATACACTATGTAGCAAAAGAAAGAATTGGTGGTTAAGGCAACAAATTTCTCACTAATAGCAAGACATTTGTATAAGACGGGACTAGATGAAATATTGCATAGGTATGTTCCTAAGTACAAAAGGCAGATAATTTTAAGAGCAGCTCATAGTGGTGCAGCTAGTGGACATTATACAGGGAAAGCTACTGCATAGGAAATTTTAAGAGCAGGATTATGGTGGCCTACACTACACAAAGATGCAAAGGAGTACTCTCAAGCTTGTGACGTCTACCAAAGAACAGAAAAAACTTCAAGAAAAGATGAAATGCCACTAGTGCCAAAAGTAACATTGCAGGATTTTTATAAATTGGCTATTGATTTTATTAGACCTATCAATCCACCAAGAGAAAGGATTGTGCCGAGGTATATAATCATTGCGACTGATTATTTGATAACATAGGCCAAAGCACAACCAGTGAAGGATTGTAGCACAAAAATTACTGTGAAGTTCATTTTTGAATACATACTGTCCAGATTTGGGTGTCCAAAGATATTGACAATTGACCAAGGGTCACATTTCTTGAATAAGACCATTGAAGAATTAATTGAGGAATTTCAAGTTTAGCACCAAAAGAGAATTGCTTATCATGCTTAGGCAAATGGAACTATGGAAGCATTCAATAAAATTGTGGATAATGCATTGGACAAGGTATGTAATGTAAATAGGTATGACTAGGATCTTAGGATTCCAGCAGTATTATGGGCCTATAGGACTACATGAGAAAAGTTGACAAGTCAGACACCCTTTAGTTGGGCGTATGGGAAAGAAGTTACGATTCCCATGGAATACATTGTCCCTAGCCTAACAATTTCATGTTTTACAAATATGGAAGACCCTGACATAATGGAAGAAAGGATGTTGCAGTCACTCGCTCTGGAAGAAGACATGTTTATAGCAGGATTTCCTCAACAAGTAAAAAAAAGTGAGAGAAAAGGCTTGGCATGACAAGCACATTAAGAAAAGGAAGTTTCACATAGGAGACCTTGTTATCCTTTATGAAAATAAGTTTGTGAAAATTCCAAGGAAATTCAAAACACACTGGTTAGGCCCATATGCTATTAAGTATATTACTAATGGAGGCGGAGTGCAGTTAGTGAAGTTAAATGGATAATTAATTCAAGGAAAATTAAATGGCAGTAGATTGAAGTTGTACAAGGACAACCATGCCCCTACAACTTCTCCCTAAAGAAGAAATAGGGAAATTAATAGGGTCACATGAAGTTGAAAGTGGGAACTAGACTACAAACTACGTTGTAGAGAGAGCTTCGATGAAGAAAGTACTTCGCTACATTTGGGAGTATGTTGAAGTTCACATAAAGTCGCGAAGTAAGATAAAGGTGTGCTACAATAGGGAATGTTTCGAATTTTGCCAAAAAAGGTAGAAATATGACCGTTAAAATGGAAAATACATGCACAAAGTTGCATTTAAGACGACAGGTTGGCAGAATTTAAGGATACACATATGCATTTAATGACTAAATCTAAACAAAATCGAGACAAAATCAAATCTAATGATGAGGTTTAAAGGCCAAAATTGCTATAAATAGTTGACTCTCTCTCAGATTAAAAACTGTGTTGAATCAAGAGCTCGAGTGATGAATAGTGCGAAGAACTTGTAGGAGACTTTGTTGTGTATGTCGTCTGAGAAATCTTGGGAGGAGATTGTGTATAATTTTGGTGAGAAGGAATTGTCTAGAGTCATGGAAGCCATTGATATGTCCACACCAGCAGTTGAAACACCCATAGCAGCATCACCTATAGTAGCAACAACGTTGTCATAGAAACATCGACAATCACCAAGGATGAAACAAACCAAGGAAGAAAGAAGTAAGAAAAAGCAAGACAAGAAGCATGCCAAACCTGTGAAACCTCAGAAGCAACCTAAGTAGGTCAATATAGTAGAAGAAGTGGAGGAAATACAAGCAGAGGAAGGTGGCGCAACATTCATCTCACCTCTACCCTTAAACACCTCCTTGAGGAAGCCAAGTGCCAAACCAGTAAAGGATTCCAAAGACGCGAAGTATGATACATTCACACCACTATTTCTAGATGATATGCCATTTTCACGAGAAATTTTAGGGAAAATTCTATAGCTCAAATTTACAGATTATGATTTTAATGACTACAAGACTTACCCTCATTTTGCACCAGACTGGTACTTGTAGCAGGTTCGCTACCTAGAGAGCGGAGTGACAAAATTAGAACCACAATGATGTGTGAATGGGTTGGCACAGTCAAGACTGCTCAATGTGTTGAATGTGTGCACTTTGATAGAATTTCAGTGAACACAACATGTGTGCACCAATTGTTGGTATTAATACATGATGGAAACCTATGGATGGGGAATAAGATCCTCATAGACCAAATGTTAATATGGAGGATCATAAGATTACCATACTAAGGTTGGAACCCTATGGAGGAGTTCATGGGAGAGGATCAGGACTACACTTTGGCAGAGAATATGAAGAAGAAGTATGGGTTGGTGGTAAGGGGAATTCTTCTGTTTTTAACCATGTCTGTCAATTTATTCAAAATGTTTCAAAATATGATTTTCAAGGAATTGATGAAGGCATTTTATGCAGAATTTTTACTCTCACATTTGCGGCAAAAGCCAGAAGCTGGTGCAAAACTCTTCCAGTTGCTTCAATTCATAGCTGGGATCAATTTGTTACAATTTTCATTGCTAAATTTGACGACTACGATTATGAACAGGTATGTGAAGAAATTGAATATCTACGCAGGTTTGAAAATGAGTCTGTTAATGATTTTAATATTCGATTTCATTTGAATTGCTTGAGATTTAAAGATGAAAATAAACCTATGAAAGAAGAATCATTAGATTGGTTTGAATATGTTTGTTCTCTGTCTCCCATTCCCAATCCATATGAAATTAGTTCAAGTTTTGTTTCATCCCCTTCCAACATAAATAAAAATCCCAACACGGATGTGCAAATAAATGGTGATGAAGCGGTTTCACAAAGCTTGGAAAATATTTCCATTCAAATGCAAGAATAAAACAATTTTAAAGAAAAAGCCGCCTTGAAATCAAAAAGCTACTTTGAAGTAAATTCGGAAAATCAAATCGCAAATCAGCAAGTACAAGCAGCAATCAAAGCAAATAAAATGCAAACTGCTGTACAAATTTCTGAATTTCTCCATGATGAACAAATGCTGAAATCAGAGCAGCAAAGCAGTGTTCTTCAAGAAAGCATATGCACGCAAAGGAATGATCTGCAATCTGAAAATTACAATGAGCATAATGCACAAGAGCTCTCAAACAGAGACAGTTTTAAATGCATTGTTTCAGGTTCACACTTTTCCCTTTATCCCGATATTTTCGATGATGGTAATAACTTTCCTCTTCGTATTAATAATATTTCAGAAATTAAAGAGGCTGATCTAAATGAATTACCATTAAGTTTTTATCAAGATAGAGAAGCAATAATTGATCATTCTTTTGCCATTAATAAACATGATTTTCTTGTTCCTCCTTGTTTTGATATATTGGATGAGATAGAAGGCAATTGTAGAGAATATTGTGAAGTCATTTATGATAATTACTCTGACATTGAGGATGTTGATTTTTATTCCTCTCAAGAGAATCCTCATGAGAAAATTCAAAAAAATCTGAAAATGAGGAACGCTTCAATTTAGGAATTATCCCAACTAATCCTCTTTTTAAGGTAGCTAATTATCTTCATGATTTAACCATTCAAGAAAACATTCCAATTTATGATTCATATGAGGATCAAACTCCCATTCCTACTCATAATCATAATTCGTTTTCTAATTCACAAGTTGGAATTCAAAATTATTCAAATTCCATAATTCTAGCCATTCCTTGTGAAAATGAAATCGTTTCAAAACAATCCCAATTGTGCTGTAACATTAGTTGTAAAAATAGTGATTTCATTTTATTTTTATTTCTTAGGTTATTTTGTTTAAATTTAGATTTATTTTCTAATTTTATTTTGCAAAATTTTCACACTTTTCGCTGGCATATTGAGCGCCTTATTATCAAACACTCAATCGATGCATTGCCCAATTGGGAAATTCAAGTTTCATATTATAATCATCAACATCAAAAGATATTAATATTCCAATTTAAATCAATGCTAATGTTTCATCAGAAGCTTCTATTTTTTCAAAGGCAATATCAACAAGAGAGTGTATTTTTGCAATTTGGCCAGCTATTCAATTCAATTAATAATTTTCCATGTCATTTGACACACTTCCATTCATTTTTCATTGACTCATTTGAAGATTATTTGGAAGTTTTTCCTTCAAGGAAAATTGTCAATGATTTAACATTTGTACACAACACTAATAAATTTTTTCAGGTCAAAGAATCTAAATCCTCATCTTCACAATCTGGCCTGTTATCTCTTCCATTGAATATTTCCCAAGTTTTAGAAATCCATCCAGATTTCTATGATCCAATTGGTATTCAATTAGAAAGGAAATTTCATGAGAGAGAGATTTTAATTAAGTTGCTAACAATAATTGTAAATTTTGATTTCAGATTTAATTGCCTTAGTTTAGTTAGATTTTTATTACTAACATTTGAACTATACATAAATGCGGGAATTAAAATGAGAGAATGGTTACACTGGAAATATGACTATACCTAGTCATTTTCATGTATATGGTTAGAATAGGAGTAGAATTAACTTAGTTAGCTTGTTTTATGAAGTTAATTTATTTGCATTAGTTCTGTAGATTAAAAAAATAAAACAAAGCAATCAACCTTCTCATACATGTTCAGTGCAAACATTTTTTCTTTATCAGAAAATTTTAATTCTTGCTTTCCTTTTTGAAATTTCTTATAGCGATATCTCTGCTCTGCCTATTTTGAATAATGTCTTGATCAAAGTCAATTAAAGTTGCAATTAGCATCAATGGTCTCAAAGCCACTTTTCTTCATTTCGAGATTTCCTTCTAAGATTTTCTTTTGAAATTTCTATGGTAAGGATTTGAGGATATAAAAGCTTCATGATCCCATTATCCTATGAGATGTATGATTGACTATGATAAGCCTAATTCTAATTCAATCATTATCAGTTAACCTAACCTGTCACGGCAATCATATGAAGTTCATATTATATTCCTCGAAATTTGCCAAAAGCTAATCTTAAGGATGCCCATTTTGCCAAGCGCATACATTTAAATCTGTTTTGATATTTTTCTACAATTAAGTGACTTAATCTCATCATAATCTTTAGTTTATTATCTGATGCTGTAAAAACGCATCATGTTTATTTACTAAAGACATTATTAAAAAGTCACTATAACAATTCAGATTTTTCTCAAGATTAATTCGGAATGAGCAGAGGTAATAAATTGTTACTTCACTTCGAAAGGGAAGCATAGTTTCATATTTATTTCTGGTAAATTTTATATTCCATGAACATGAATGATTGATTTCATTTAGGCTGATTGCACACTTAGATTTAGAATAAATAATGAGATGATTTGAAACGAAGGGAAAATTTGATAAATCAAAGGAAGGATTTGAAGATTCATAAGGTAAAATTTGTAGACAATTTCCTTCCAGGTATGTATTTGCAAGCTCGTTCTCATCTCTTATTAGTTTCTCTTTTCCTTAGTTTATTTTTGATTCGTGTTTTGTTTTATTTGCAGGTTTTCATTTTAAAATTTGAAGTAAGCAGTAAACCCATTTCAAATTTGCAATAGGCTCAGGGAAATTTTATTTGTAATGCATTAGAATTTAAGCATTTTTAATTTTTCTTTTATTCACTTAGAAAACTCAATTGAAATTCCAGCGAATATCATAAGATCATTCGCATCATAAGATTTCATCGGAAGTAGTTCTTAGCATTTCTATGCTCATCAAAAACCTCTGATATATTATCTTACTCATATGTCACATCGCATTTCACAAATCGGAGGTTTGCAAATGAAGTATACTTCCATAATCAAATCGTTGATCTCCGATAAATCACATTACCGATATTGCGAGGACCACATAATCCCGGACCCGATATGAAATTCAAATCAAAGTCATAAAATTATCGCGTCCGTTTACTCGCAATAATGGTAAGAGCATAACTTTTAAAAGGGCTGATGTCTCAGATCCGATATGTTATCAAATTTTCATCATAAAGTTATCGGGTCCACTTTTCATCGCATGTCGGCGTATCGAGAATGGTTACATCATGTGCTCAAGATTGCCGATTGCCCGATTGCCGATCGCCGATTAGCTATGTCATTCATCGCACATCGGCATCGCAGCAACCATATTGTGTTACATCGGGTGCTTAAGATTGTCGATCGCCGATTTACGTCATCCATCGCATCGCCGATATCGCAATCGCTTCCTTCCAGTTTTATTTATGGCCGATATCTCGGATCCGATATGTTATTAAAATCCTATCATAAAAAGTTATCGGGTCCGCTCTTCATCACATATCGGCATCACAAAAAATGTATTGTGTTACATCGGGTACCCAAGGTTTTCCGATTTCCGATTAGCTACGACTTCCATCGCATCGCCGATATTGCAATCATTTCATTACATTCTTACGCTCACATCACTTCTCTGAATCTACAATGTATATTTTGCAATATGGGAAGCACGATGCAATTAATTCTATGATCTCCGATATAATATTTCTTTAATGATGCGATCACTTCATTTCATTACACATGTTCTTATCGGCAATTTGCCATTGCAATCTCCGATGCGATAGCTTCCAATGCATGCCTTTGAGCCATTAACATTTAATCGATATATGGCATAGCAATAAAGGCGAAGTTCCGCATATTAAATCTGAAGCATGGTGAAGAAACATGTTATGTGAATCGTCCGATACGGCAATGTGTTATTTTAAAAGTGAGCTGGGGTAACCACTATGGTAAGAAAGCAGTGAATGACCAATTTGCAGCATATTCAAATGATTTCAATTTCTCATACATTTTAGTTTAAATATATAATTCCATAATTAAAAATGGAATTCAAGACCTCTCTATCTTCATATTTAAATTTTATTATCGTAGATTTGGTCTTGATTCCGAACTATTTATAAAATCATGGAATTCATATAAAACTTGTGATATTTTGAGAAACAGTCATTGCTGCAAATTCTCATTCTCATTTTTGATGCATTTGCTTTAATTTCAACTCCCTTGAACACTAGGCATTTCATTTTTACGTTTTACTGCTTGCTTTAGTGTAAATAAAATAAATAATGATTTTGGGTTACAAGATTTTGGTTAGTGTGACTTCTTCATGTTTTTAATGTTAATTAAAATAAGAAGTCAATTAGTTTGGAGAAATTGACACCTTTCAGGTAAGATCAAAAACAATTATCCAATGGTAAGATTCATGTGCCCACTTTCATTAATTCCCATTTCATCACTCTAGTTTCAATTTTTGTTTTTAAATTATGCTCATATAAAACTGTGTTTTGCAGCTCTTCACAAAAATTTTCAATCTTCTGCCGAATCATATTTTCAAAGTCCATACTCTTCTCCTGGCTTTATTTCAATAAGCAGCGATAATCTTCATCGAAATAGCTACACCAGGAAGTTTCTAAACCTTTAATCTGTTTCTTTAAGCATTCCCTTTTAGAAAATGATTAAGATAATGCTTGGAAACAAGAAGATTCATATCAAACAGAAATTATTCATTGTGGCTGAATTTTACGATCACTGTTATCTAAAAGCCTAAAGCATTCACAACTCTGCAAGGTATGTTTTTCTAACTCACAACATAAGAAGGAATGATTACATGCTTATTTTCTTTTTCTTCATATTGTTGAGGCATTGGTATAAGCATTCTTGTTTGATTTTATCTTTTGAAACTTGGATTTTCTTTCATTTTTCACATTTCTTCATTTTAATTTCGTTTGTTGATTTCTTTTCTCATTTTAGTATAAGAATTCGTTTCCTTCGGATTTCAGCTTTGATTTTGGTGACTTTGCCATTATTTATATGGAAGGTCTTTTTGTTACCTAACAATGGTCAGTATACATGGAGAAAAATTGTTAATAGTCACCTATTAACTTTTTCTTAAATCTCTTCGTAAAGTTTAATTTTCTTATTACAAAAGTAGACATACTTAAGGAAGAGATTACCAGTCGAGAAGTTGGCAAAGTATCATAAAATCTGAAACTTTTCTTTTTCATCAAGTTGTAATCATTTTGAGATTTCAAAATTTTATTAAGATCTTTCAGAGTTCTATTACCAGTCAAGAAAAGTTATTTTTAACCAAGTAAAGACACTTTACAGCAAAGCACCTTTAACTCTGAAATTGTCATTCTTAACTCTTAAGGAGTCAATGATTCTCCCTGTCTCAAAAAGTCTTATTTTTCTAGAGAATAATCCAGAAATATATTTAAACTTAAAAGATAAGAGGTCTCATCGTGAGCCTGCTTACCATGGCATAGGGAAAAAATAGGCTAACATTACCAACACTGCTAAACAAACCAGGGTAATGGCTTATGATTGCAAACAATTATAAGACAAGGGGTCTCATCACGAGCCAGCTTGTTCAGTCCAATTTTAACAAGTGAATGGCATTGTCAACTATCTGGCTACCAAACTAGGACAATGGATTTTAAGAGAAATAAAAATAAAAATTCAAAGAGAATAAACATATATAAATGGATTTATCTCTAGATCAATAATTCTTAAACAAATGGGATTCTGAATCATTTATGATTAAAAGGTAACCCTGTCGAAACTATAGACGTTTGCTGGCAGCAGTGGCTCTACCTATGACAAATGAGTATATCTTAAAAGCTAAGCTGTAAAGTGACCCCTGCTTTATCCCTTCAGCTAATTAATGACTGATATAGAGTTTTGAAATATTTTAATTTATGAGAAATTTTAAGAAAAATTACAGTTAGATGATTCTGGTTTTTATTAAGACTAATGAACCAAGTCAAGCATTCCAAAAATAATTCTCTCTTCTTTGATTATTTTTACTTTAATTTTAGGAAAATCTCATTCATATCAAGCAGAGATAACTGGTTCTTCTCCCGCGTGTCGCCATTGTTGCGGTAAAAACACAACCCCCCATTTTTGACTTGCTCAACTCAAATAATGGGGACCCTTTCTATAAAAATTTTGGCTAGCACCCTTTTGGATTTTTATTTTAGTTGATTGCCCTACGCTTTTGTTAATTTTTAGTTTTCGTTAGATTCTTGTTTTGATTGCTTTTTTAGAATCGATTTTTTATAAGCTTCCCATTGACGCTTGTTTCGCCTCATTTGGTCAACTGGTTTGAAAATGGCACTCATTTGAAAATCTGATCATTTATCTAGCCTGGGTTAAAAATGCATAAATGTACAATATCACATTTTGTAAATAAATTAGTTCAATAATGCATTTAGTTTAAATATTAACCCGTAGCAAGTTTTCCTAACATTTTTCAGTTTTCATCATGCAGCCAAATTATTAATTATCAGGGTTTTAAGAAATTCATTTTAAATTCCAAATCAAATCCTAAAACTAAAAAAACCAATCATTCAGATGGCTGTAGTTTATTTTTCATAGATTTTCCAAGTAGCTATCGTCTAGAAACTTATGATCATAAAAATAAAACAAAAATGAAATTTAAGTTTAAATTAAATTTTAAATAATTAATTAATTAATATAATATAATTATTTAATTAAATTAAAATTTAAAACAAACAAAATTTAATATAAAAAATAAATAAATCGCATCGGGAGTTTATGCGATATCGCATCGCAAGTTTTATTCGCAACAAGTTTTCAAAACTCATTGCTCATCCCCGATGCGAATTGCCGATTAAACCAAAGTAATTTTTTATATGTATCACATCGGTGATAAATGCGATATCGCATCGGCAGTTTGAAACAACACATTTCTCAAAGTCACGGATATGCCGATCGGCGAAAACGCATGAGGCATGGAGTATTAATGTAAAAGGCATACGTTAGGATTTGTATTAGTTTGAGATTTTTAAAAAATAAGAACATTTACGTATGGTGTAGGTTAGTTTATGTAAGATTTTGGTGTAGGTTAGTGTATTTACATTAGTTTATATATATATGAGTGGAGTTAATACATAGGATAGGTTAATATATATATTAATATTAGCTTATATATTAACATGT
>APFE030501721.1:14840-25645 GCA_000404065.3 Pinus taeda
GAGGGGCATGTTAGGTCCCTATAATACTAGTGATTACCCCATTACTATTGTATTTGTATCCCTTATTAATATTGTTGTCCCCCTATTGTTCCCATATTGTTATTATTGTGCCCCATAGAATCCCTCTATTGTTATTGTTGTGGCTTTATATTATTATTGTTAGGTCGGCTAGGTTATATTGTGACTCCTTATACTCCTATATATAGAAAGGAAGTTTTGTCATTTGTATCATCCAAGAATTATTCATTTGTGTAATGTAAAGGAGGTTGCCCCCTTGAAGAGGCTAAATTCTAAGGCGTTCAACTATCTTTTATATCTTTTTGTGAGTTGGTTTCATAATAGAAACAAGGGCAACCACCTAGATAGAATTTTTCTCCACTGGTACTCTTATGATTATCAACACTTCCTGCTCAATCTGCATTTGTATAAGCTTGTATAACTAGATCATTTCCTTTGGGATACCATAAACCATATTCCTTCGTGTGCTTAAGATATCGAAGAATTCTTTTGATGGAAATAAATGAGATTGTTTTGGTGCTACTTGGAATCTAGCTACTTTTCCAACTACCTGCATTACATCTAGCCGAGAATTCATCACATATAGAAGACTTCCAATCATAGATCTATACAACATTTGGTCCACATCCTTTGACAAACCTTTTAAGATTAACTTGCAACCTGTTACCATTGGGGTAAGGGCAAGCTTGCAATATTCCATCTTGAATTTCTTGAGCATTTCCTTGATGTAATTGGTTTGATATATAAATATTCCTTTATCATGCTGAGATATTTGAAGCCCTAAAAAGTATGTCAGCTTGCCACATAGAGACATTTCAATCTCACTTTGCATGTTTGTGGCAAATTTTTTACTTAATCTTTGATCTTTACTTCCAAACATTATATCGTCCACATATACCTCAATAATTTGTAGGTTATCTCAATCTATTTTCACATAGATATTGTTGTTGATGCTTTCTTTCTCTAATCCTTGTTAATGTAGATATCCATCAAGACGAGAATACCAAGCCCTAGGAGCTTGCTTGAGAGGATATAGTGCCTTCTTTAATCCACAAATGTAGTATTCCTTGTCAGAGAGAAGAAAACCTTTGGGTTGTTCAATGCAAACTTATTCTTCCAATTCACCACTTAGAAAGGTTGACTTAACATCCATTTGGCACACCCTGATTTTTCTCGAGAATTCATTAGCAAGCAACATCATAATAGCTTCCATTCTGGAAATGGGAGAAAATGTTTCTTCAAAATCAATTCCTTCTACTTATGCATATCCTTTGCAGAATAATATTGCCTTATTCCTAGCAGCATGTCCATCCTCATTCAATTTGTTTCTGAAGACCCATTTAGTTCCAATAAAAATTTTGTCCTTTGGTCATGGAACCAATTCCTAAGTGTCATTCTTCTTGGCTTGTTGTGATGAACGAAGTTGTCTATTTCTTTTGGTTCCAATTCCTTCATTTATGTTTCCGATGATTTGATTTGATTGATGATTCTTTAGACACCATTCTTTTAAAACTTTTGGAGAATTTTCTTGTACATGTTGCTGATTATTTCTTATTTCTGCTTGGTTGATTGTTGTTTCCTTTTTTGTTTGGTCTTATTCTGGAGCTTCGTCTTCACAGATTCTACCTCATATCCCTTATATTTTCTTGAAGGGACAATCTCATCGTTTTCCTTTGGAACACAATCTTCTTCAAAAGTAACATTAATGCTTTCCACTATTTGTTTTCACCTCATATTGTAGCATCTATAAGCCTTTATTTTGTGTGAATAACCAACAAAAATACCTTCATTAACATGGGAATAAAACTTGCCCAATTTTTGATCTTCTCTTTTTATGTAGAATTTGCTTCCACATATTTTGAAGTATTTTATGTTAGCCGGTCTTCCTTTCCATAGTTCATATGGAGTCATGTTACAATTGTTCCTCAGCAAACCTTTGTTATAATGATTACAACTATATCGATTGCTTGAACCTAGAATTTATCATCTAATTCTGAGTCATTTAACATGGTTCTGGCCATTTCCTGTACGGTTCTATTCTTTTCTTTCAGAAACTCTATTTTGCTGTGGTGTTCTGGTTGTTGAGAATTGCCTATTTATTCCATTTTTGTTAGAGTACTGCTGAAATACCTTGGAAGTGAATTCTCTGCTATTATCTAATCTCAGACACTTGATATTCAAATCGGTTTCATTTTTGACCAATTCCTTATAAATTTTAAAACACTTGAATGCTTCTTATTTTTTCTTTAAGAAATTAATGGTTGGCATTTTGGTGTAATCATCTATCATTAGCATAAAGTATAATTATCCATCTAGAACTTTTGTTCTCATAGGACCACATAGATCAATATGTATTAATTCAAATGGATGTGATGAAAAGTGTTATTTTGTCTTGAACTCAACTTTTGTTTGTTTTCTATGCCTACAAGCTTCACATATCTTGTTGGTAGGTTTTGAAATTTTTGGCATATCTCTTACTGCTTCCTTTTTGTTGATCCTGACCAAATTGTCGAAATTTATATGTCCCATTCGTTTGTGCCATAACCAAATATCATCTTCTTTCCCCAAAAATCACCATTTAGGTGCCTCATCCAAAATATATTTGGAGCTCATCCAAAATTTTACCAAACTTTCCTTTCCTGATTTCACATTTCTTAGAGTTGAATAACATCATGTGTCCTTCATCGAACATCTATCCAACACTGAGCAGATTGTGATTCATATTTTCAACCAACAATACATCCTTCACTAATGCATCGTTGCTTTCAATTGTGACTGTACCTTCTCCTGTGACGTTTGAAGATCCATCATTTCCAAAAGACATTGTTCTGTCCTTCTTTTCCTTCAAGGATATGAACTTATTTCTATCTCCAGTCATATGTGTTGCGCAACCACTATCAACATATCAAACGTTTATGTTGCTTTGAGCCTTTAGAGCAAGAGCACACTTTTCAGCCTTCTTTTTCCATACTTGTTCATTCTAATTTTGCGATAAATCCTTTAAAGAACTTCCAAGTCTGCAATCTTTAGCCAAGTGTCCAAAATTGTTGACATCATCTCTCAAATGATCAAATTTGTAGATATTATACTGAGTTCTGGAATATATATTTTTGAAATATCTCCCAGAACTATGTTCATTCCAAACATATGTGCGACATTCTACAACTCTATGTCCAAATATTCCACATGAATAACAATTACCATAAAAGGTCGGTTGATAGCTGGGAGGAAATATTCTTTGAGGAATTGTTTTCCAAGGTTATTCTTGTGAGACTTGATCTCTTTATTTAGCTAGGAGGTCTATCTACTTAATATATTTTTCATATCCATCATATTTTGTTGTCATAGAAGGACTTGAATCATTTTCATATTCTTCTTTGTAACCAAGACCAGTGTTGTTGTTGCATGATCGCTGATTTCTAATGAGTTCTTCCAATTCCTTTGAGTTTTTGGCGTAGTTTTGAAGATTTTTCCATTTTTCACTTCCTTTCATAGAGAGACTATTTCAGCTTCCAATGCTTCTCTTTCCTTGTTGCTTTCCTTTAATTCTTTCCTGAGCGATTCTTCAATTTGTTTGTATTCTTCAACCTTGATTTTAAGATTTAGGACATGTTCCCTTTCTATCTTCAATTCATCGTCAAGAGAGTTGATGTTCTTCTTCTTGGCCTTGAGCTCTTTGATAACCCTGATTACTTCGTTTTGAAATTCAACCTCAGTCATCTCTTCTTCTTCGTCTCCTTCTTCGTTAGATGCCTCTTGCTTATTTTTCTTGGCCATAAACAATACTCTTCCATTGATTTCTCCTTCATCATCATTTTCTTCATTGGATGAGGAGATATCTTCTTTGGAGAAGAAACTCTTCTTAAACCATTTATTCTTGCCTTACTTGTTGAGCTTCCTAGGGCCTTTCTTTCCTTTTATAACAACCTCATTTTTGTGAGGACACTTGGCTGCAAAATGCCTAACCTCACCATAATCAAAACATATCAATGGAAGTATACCTTTGAATTTTCTCCTACCTATTCTCATCTTTCGTGCGAAGTAGGTAAATTATTTATCTAAAAATTCTTCTTCATCTTCTTCCTTTTCTTCATCTTTACAACTGTGAGTTTTTACTTTCAGAGTCTACTTGCCCTTACTAGTCTTCTTAGATGTGGAAAATGCTATTTCTAAGTGAGATGTACCATCCCATTCTTCAATCCCCATTTCATATTCCATGAGAATTCCATGCACTTCATCTATGCTGACATTGGTCATATCAATCTATCTTCCAAGACAAATATCTTTGGGTTTAATCTTGTTGACAAGGTTCTGAGGATATTTCAGACAACAATTTTCGTGTCGACATGTTCTCCCAAACCTTCCAATGTGTTTTTTGTTTCATCAACAAGTTGAAAATATGGAACAATATTTTCATCTTCCTTCATTTTGAGTTGCTCAAATTTTACCTGGTAAATTTGAAGCTTTGCTTCTTTCATCTTTAAGTCACCTGCATATATATTTTCAAGCTTGACCCATACCTCTTTAGCAATTTTGCAACTCAATACCTTAAGATAGATAGATTTGATAAGCATGTTGATAATTATATCTTTAGCCTTTGCATCATATACCATATTTTTCTTACCTTGTTCATCTGAGATTGGTGTGAAGCCCTTGTCAACGATTTCCCATACTTCGTATCCTTGTGTCAGCATATCGCATTCTTCCACTCCAAAGTGCATAGTTATTTCCATTGAACAAAGGAACTCTAATATTAGTATATTCAATGATATCCTTCTAGTTGTTAGACCTACATTGAAGGAACCAAGCTCTAATTCTAATTTTTGGAAATACTGTGGCAAGAGGGGGGTGAATCAGTATTCCTTAGAAATTATCACTTTTAAATATTTTCATATCATTAGTTTGTTGGCATTATGATACATATGTTGTACTTGATGGCAACCCACTCATCTCAGATGATAAATTATAGTGCAGCAAAGTTATTTTCTGGTTCACGCACTTTCACGCAGAGAAAAGCTCACACACTTTCATGTAGAGAAAAGTTCCTTTCATGCAGAGAAAATTTCACGCACTTTCATGCAAAGAATAAATTATAGTGCAACAAAGTTATTTTCTGGTTCACGCACTTTCATGCAGAGAAAATTTCCTTTCATAACAAAGAACGTCCACGCACTTTCATGCAGAGAAAAGTTCACGCATTTTCATGCAGAGAAAAGCGCACGAACATGGGAAATCTTATGGTTGGTTCATGGTATTAGTCCGACAGTTTTTGATCCTATGATTTTGGTCCATGGTATTTAGTCCTTGGTATTTGAACCTATGGTTTTGGGCCATGGTATCTTATCATCAGTGTTGATCCTAAGTATTGGGTCCATGGTATTGAATTGTTATGGTTTTTGGTTCGTGGTATTGAGAAAGGCCTAAGGTTATAAAAGAGGAAGGAGATCATTTGGCAAGGCATCTTCTGAATGATTGAATATCTGATAAAGTGATAGATCTGGAATACTGTGATTGGGTTATGGTGCAGATTTGGATCTGAATGAAGAAGGAACCTGAGCGCAAGGAGAAGGATAAGTTCTATTGATGGGTCAAAATCTTAAGGCTGGAATAGTGGTATCTCTATATGATTTTGATCTGTGATATGTGGCGCACGCTTGATCTATGAATCTGATAGTCTGGGTTAACTAATATCTGAATGTTTAAAAGAATGAATTTATATATCTATACACAAGTCGGTATTGACACATAAGCGTATGCACACAGGTTTCTAAATAGTGAAGTAGCGTACATCTCTTGATTTATGTTCTAGCTACTTTTGTTTATTGCTACAGTGTTCTGGGTTTAGAAGTGGGGTGTGATTACTGTTATTATGATCTGCGTACAGTCATTAGAGAAGTGTTTATTTTGATTCATTTTTGATTGGTGAAAAAGTGATTGGTTGATGCAAAAATTCTTGATGTTATTTGTGGATCTAGTATGAAAATTTATGAAATGTGGTCCCTGGAAGGAAGAGAAGGTTGTAGCCTTCTGCAGGTAGCAGCCTACGTACTAGTATCTCAACTAGTACAAGAACTAAGGGGGTTGTAGCTCCCTTCCAGGAGAAGCTGGAAAATGAGAGAGGATTGTAGCTCTCTACAGGTAGCAGCCTGCGTACTGGTAAAGGACTGCACCAGTACAGAATCATTGTAAAAGGAAGTTTCTAATTAAAAGAAGATAGAGACGAATTACAGCAGGTGGTTTTCACCCACATTGGGTTTCCACCTTATATCTTGTGTTCTTGTGTGTGGTTGTCTTCTAATCTGTTTTACTGTTCCTGGTAACTGTTTATATGATTCTGTTGCATAACTTAATGATCAACATCTGTAGAATAAAGTAAATTATAAATCTGCATAGTATACACGGGTTTCCTTATCTGTAGTTGCGTATATACGCGGGTTCATCTAACTGAAGTAGCGTATATGTTCTGGGTTTGAAAAAGAAAATAATTGACCAGATTATACTGATTCACCCCCCCTCTCAGTATTATTTCCAACCAAAAGAGGCTAGATAGCCATTTTTGGATATCTTGGACTCATTGGAGTAAGTTTTAGAAGCATTTGAGCATTGTAAACACATTTTTTTTACACTTTTGAGCATAATAGAGAGGCCCAAGCCATTGGAAGTTGGACCAATGAGACATAGCTTAAAAGGGGTGAACTCCTTTGTCATGTTCCTATTGTAATGTGTTTTTGATGATGTTCTATACATGTTTATGCTGCTGTTCAGTCTCTTATTTATGTTAAATTGCTCATAAAATTAACATAAAAACTCATCATTTCACTTGCAAAAATTCATGAATCCTTAAGCACAATGAAAGCATTTTGTTTCTAATCTGAGGAGGATCTTAGCACAATAATCTAATATTTTAAATCAGATCAGACGAAAACCTTGCTCTTGGGCATTCCATCTGTGGATCAGATGTGCCAATAAGTCGGAGTGCACCTTAAGGGATGTAGCCTCCTCATAGTACTTGAGGAGGCCTGCATTCTTTAAGAGCACTCGGGTCACTGCAGTAATGGGGTGAGGATATAAATCTGTCTCCATCTCTCTAGACTCCCATGGTCTTACCATATTGTATGGGTCCACCATTTTCTCCTGCTCCCGTTGCTGGCATCTCTGCTACATGATTGACATATAAAATACATTAGCCTCATACATAAAATACATTTTTATTATTAAATGAAAAATGTATTTATAAGTATGGAAACATAACTTTCAATTTAAAAAAAATCATTGGTGCATGCAAAACACAGTCATGCACTGACTTTGGTGCACTATCAAGTACAATTGCACTGGCATCAGTGTGCACATACATATGATGCACCACCGTTGGTTCACAAATTTAAAATTTCATCGCGGTGCGTCACACTTATGCACCAGTGCGCATGTATAACTGATGAACCTCATCATTGGGTAACTATATGGACCTTAGTACACCTCCAAGCTTATTGAAATCAACTCTTCTCATAGTTCCTTACATATTTTAATTATATTTTGCTTAATGAGATGAGTAAAAGTAAGATGTTATGTCTAGTGGTCTAATGTGCATTTATTGTAGGTTTTTGAGAGAAAATCATGAAAATTTTGGCTAATTAAGGGCAGAAACTCGAATGAGACAAGGAGGAGAGATTGTAGGAGATATATCCTCCTCATTTAATCCTCACTCATTCGAATATTCCTCCATCAAATCACACTAGCTCGGAGTTGCAAGCAGCCAAGTCATGAAGATCATGGGTAGTTGAGCCAGTGACAGTTAAGAGTCAGTTCATCTCGAGTTTGGGAGCCAAGCCTCCCTAGATTTAAAAAAGTCATTGGAAACTTTAGTTGTATAAATAAGGAGGCCTATAGCCTCATTAGGGTTTGTATTTTTTTATGTAAGAGCACTAAGCATTTTCGAGTTCAAGACTTGTGGAAGATAATGAGAATGAGCATTTCCTTGATCCAGCACTAAGTTGACTCAGAGGGTTGAAGCTCTTGGGTTAGGTCCCAACCCTAGAAGCAAAGGATCCTCTTCTTGTACTTGCATGCTTAGTTGATTTCATAGATTAATGGTTGAAGTGGTTTTAACATTATTTCATTGCAAGTAGTTGTGAATTTGATTAGTTTGCTTCCATTTGTGAATTACTTTAGCAGTAGCTTAGAAAGATAAAGGAATACCAAAAAGATGTTAGCAGGTGGATTTGGCCTTTCTCCTCCCTTTAAGGACCATGGCTTGAGGAAAGAACTCCCGTGCAGCCCCAAAAAGACAGAATTCTGATTTCTTATAGAACTTAGGGTTTTCTACTACTTAGGCCAACATCTTTTAGTTTTCAAGAATAGGATTCAATTGTCATTTCTGATATCTTCAGCCTTGTATTAGATCTCATAGCATTTCACATTATTCTTCAAGTATTTCCATGCATGAACTAGGCAACTAGATAATGAAATTATGTTTTCTTTAGTTGATTGGAAATATTTCTTATTTGATATGATTCATGGATAAATGCTAGTGATTGATGCAGTGCAGGAGTTTCAACAGTGTGGGGAGATCTCATGATCAACAACCCCAACCTAACCTCAGCCATCCACGGTCACCAAAAGCCACTAAGTCCCTCAACCAGTTCATCATTCCATAAGAACAACTTTCCAGGTTTTTTGAGAAAATCCAACGATCTTACAAACTCTGTTTTGAGCTTTGAAGAAGTCTTGGTCACTCCCTTGCCTTATTTCTCCCACCATTCACCTTCCCTAAGACTTACACCACCTTCCAAATCACTCCTATTTCTCTCAGACGAATCCTGTAGGAATACAGGGGATCTTGTAGGAGCATTAGGAAATCCTGTAGGAAGCATTAGGACATCCTGTAGGACGATCTGTAGTGGCATGTTTTGAGGCCAAATTGTGGAAAAAGGATCTAGGAAGACAAGAGAAGACCCCTACTTGCCTCCCAAGCCATCTGAACTTTCACCACCATCTCTAACACACCTGCCACATTACCAAGAGGATTTAGCATTCATATTTTTCACACAAAAAAGGAAAAAAAGGAATCAAGAGTTATTGTGTTCATTTACATGCACAACAGTGGAGTGTTAGGTTATTTCAAATTGCATGCATAGGACAATAGGATTACACACATGTTAACTTACCATTCTTTTGAAGAAAAACCTCTTAGCAATTAGTTAGATGAGTGGTGTGTTTAAACATTTGATTTCAGTCTTTCCTTACTACAGTAGACAATATTTCAGTTAGTGCAAATTCCCCCTTTCCTCATTGGTAATCAAGCTTCTTCTGAATCAATAGAAGGCTGGTTTGAGAAACCATAGTGGTCTATAGCCAGCCTAGCAGTGACAAAGAGTGGACCCATCGCATCTTCTTGTGTATACATCACTATCACCTCCAAGTTTGTATGAACCCCGGGTTGATTAAGTAAAGTTGGTAGCCTCAGGGGTTGCAACATTCTTGCTACAATACTGGTGCTCATCACTTTTTGGCGCCATTGTCAAGGAGGTGTCTGTGTAAGATGTGATTTCTGCTTTCTTTCTTCCATTTTTTTATCTCTGACATTATTCTATTAGCTTCATTTCTGCAAAAGTAATTGTAAGTTGGTTTGCTTTCTTCTTTATTCTACAAGTGAGATTTCATTCAGCAGTTAGTTTCCATTCAGTTTGTTATTTCAATTCTGTAATTAGTCTCAAAGCTTGAAAAAACCACAAAACAAAACAAAAACACTTCTTTCATGCCTCGTAGGAATAGGGATAACTTAGAAAAAATTCTACCAAATACCCCCACCACTTCAAACAACCAACCTTCCCTCTTCTTCAATAGCTGTGAATTGGAGGACCCCTTGGGCGAACAACTAGAGATTTTTGAAGAGCCTATAAGGGGAGAAGAAGAAGGAGAACCCATTCCAACTAAACTAATGGCTGAAAATAGAAATGACAGAGGAGATAGAGAAAGAATTGAGGGTGCCTTTCCCATCAGAGAAACTAATGGGGATACCAAGATGAAAAACATAAGCCTAACCTCAGAAGATCATATAATTTCTTGTTTGAGTTCGCTGTCATATGCAGAACTTATGATTACACCACTGATGAGTAGAAGTTGAAATTATTCCCATCCACTCTCAAGGATGCAGCTCTGCGCTAGTTCATGGGTTTACTTGGGGATATCATCACAACCTGGGCTCAGATGCAACAAGCCTTCAAAAACAAGTATCGACACTACTACAGGTCTAAAGACACTAAAGAGGAAATTTTTAGGATGACCTTGGGGCATGATGAATCCCAAGAGGATTATGAAGAAAGATTCCATCTTAGCTATAAAAGGGACAAGTGCACACTTGATCCTGAGTCACTGAAGCTAGTCCTGCTCTGAGGGGTAAGGGAAGATCTCCTGGATACCTTAAACTTGCTAGCAGGAGGGGACATCTACTAGCTACCCTGTGAAGACATCAAGACTATCTTTAGGAACCATTCTAGGGTAGCCAGGAAAAAGGGTAGGGGTAGTCAACCAATGGCCAACACATCCATAAAAGGTGAAATTGGAAATATGTTGGAAGATTTTAAGAGTGAAATGCTTCAAACCCTTGCCCTATAGATGGACACGATGCACATCAAGAAAAAGTAGAGAGAGCATTAGCCATCTTCGGCCCTAGATGCACAAGGAGGCACCCTAGGAATGAATGTCCATTAAACCTGATCGAAATCTGCTTGGTCTGTGAACAAAACCACTCCATAGACAAATTCCCTTCTCTACTTGGACTAAAGCTG
>APFE030501728.1:0-10020 GCA_000404065.3 Pinus taeda
ATTTAACTCATTTTTTATAGATTTATTTAAATTTCAAGTATAAACACATGTTGGATATGAGTGCCTACTTTGAATATTTTTGAGTAGATCCATGTCAAAATAATTTTTTTTGTAAGCTTGGTAGGATTACATCTTCAACATGTCCAATATACGACCTCGATCGGGTGGGCAATTGAACATGTGACTTCACATCAAGGAGTGCCTTAACAAAGCACCCAATCATTGTCTATCCAAAACCCCACGGATTACACTAAAAGAAATTGAAAATATATGAAAAAATATGTTTAAAACACGTTTTTTTCATATATTTTCAAATATTTTTCCGACTGGTCTACTCAAAAGTATGCAGAGTGGCTACTCATTATATTTTAAATACATCCAACATGTGTCTACACTTGACATTTGAGTAAATTTATGAGATAAGCTAAAAATATGATTAAAAAGACAGTTTTTCCTTTTCCCTCCCAAAATATTTACTTCTAGGGATGACATCATCATCTTGAATCTCATTGGTTTTTTAAAAGTTGATTTTTGTTTTGTACAATTTTTGTTTTGAGACTCGTTTTTTACCTCAAAATTCCATTAATAGTGCCTAAATGATTTTTAGGGGAGCCCCTCTTTAAAGCCAAAAGAAAGCTAACCTAAAAAAGCAAAATTAAGTCTTTGAGGTGGCAATAGGTAATTTATCAAATCATTCTAAAATATATTTTGAGTAATAACTCAACTTGTTAAATTTATTTTTACATTAAAACAAGAATTTAGTATATAGAAATTTCCAATTTTAATCCAGATTGCTAACTTAATTTTGGTGATGACAAATTAAAAAAAGTCATTTTAACCAAACTAATATTACTACAATTTTAACCACTTATAACATCTCATAAGTCACAATTTTGACCACTTATAACCTCTCATAATTTTGATTAAGCTTAATTATTATTTTAAATGTAATAATTTATATGTACAATCTTGCTAAAAGTTAAATTTAAAACCTCTCATAGAGTCAAATGGTGTCTTTAGTGCATTTGATGTACACACTAAAGCCCATGATTGGATTTGTTATGTGTTTGCTCCAAAATCATAATCAATAAGAATGCCCATTAAATTTAAATTTATGAGACTTAGTTTTACCGGGACAAGAAATTCAGAAATTCATTTATTCATTTTACATTGTTTCCATCTTGGTTGATTTTCCCCCTTATTGATATAGATAATTTTAGTGGATTTATCACCTTATAAGATACAGCTCCCTAAATGGTGGTGTATATAATTAATAGGGGTTAATAATTTAGATAATTTTAGTGGAAATTTTATTAATTTAAATAATTTGAGTGGATTTATCACTTTATGAATAGGAATTAGTATAGTATAAAGATCCATAAAATGGTGGTGTATACAATTAATACACGTTAAAAATTTAATTGTGTGGTTGTGTGTGTATGAATGTAAGTCTTATCTACTCAAAATCTAACTTTTTTGTATAACAAAGTTTACCATTTCATTTATTCTGAAGTGAGTAGGGTATGCTTATTTCCATATATTAAGTAATAAAATCACTTTACAGAGGATATCTCTTTTCACATAAGCAAAGAGGTTTCATACATCAATTTCTAGACCATGTTTTTAAATTTGGACTATTATTAGTGTCTTGGGTTTTAGCTTGAATGGTTGGGAACATTATTTGCTTTCTCATCCACTCGTGTTCAATGGGATATGTTTGACCCATTGCAATAAAGCTAGGAGAGTAAGTTAACTACCCATGTGACGTCTCAACTTTTGAGAAGTCATAAGTTATTGGTGTATCTAGCTTATAAAATATTTGATATACTATTGATATTATAGTCTCAATTCTTGCTAAATCATAACTTATTGATATATATATGACTTGTAGAATATTGGATATATTCTTGGTTTTATAGTGATAGTTGGAAATTTGTTCCCAAACCTTCCTCATATTGCTCTAACATATCACATATTGACCATAATTAACAAAATATATATTAAACTATTATTATAAAACTAAAATTATTAATATTCTTAAAATTAATAATTTATAAAATTTATAATTAAAAAGAAAAGAGAGGCTAAATTAGGGATGAAAACACCCCTTTTAATTTATCACCGTTAAACAAGTGCTACATAGTAGCTTGTCCCTATTGTTCACATTAGTAAAGCAATGTTTACTTACCGTAGTTTGTTTGCAAAATACACATAAATACTAATGACATATGATTTTAAGTTATGATGCTACAAATTCTTTTTGTTCTATAAAAGTGTGATTTGAGCTTTCCAAAATGAGTTCTTTGTGAGCTGAGAGAGATTAAGATATATATTTTTTTGGTTGGCAAAAAATATAATGATAATTATAATTATAATTATATTAGAATTGATATAAAATTAAATATAATTTAATTTATTATATTTAAAAATGATATATAATATGTTGATATTTAAGAAATCAAATTTACATTTTCTTTGTTGGTATGTTAATAGAGAGTAATGTTTTGATTTTTTTAACACATTTTTTATTTAATATTTTATTTAATTTATTACTTTAATGTTATTTTATGAAATGTATATTATAATTTTATACAAAAAATAATTTAAAATGTTAAAAATATAATATTTTTCAAAATCATTATTCTTAATTTAAATACGGAATATAAATAATTGTTTTTACAATTATTTATTTTAAATGCATATTTATGGCATATGCATATCTAACTATGTGCATATTATGATATAAATTATATGTAAATTCTTACACATTATTATATAACTTTATCTATTGACAACACTTTAAATTAGTATTTAACTTGCCCTTGGACCTTTCTTAGCACAAGGGGCATATTTTATTATCAATAAGTCAGAGTTATGAAAAAATTAAGATGTATGTGGGACATTTTATTATCAATTAATAAGAGGAGGTATAAATAATTAGAAGGCGTATGAAATTGAAAGTATGATTAGTATTTATTTTAATTAGCTATGGTTATGAGAGTAATGGATACATCGAGGCTTTTGTACAAAAAGGTGCGCGAAGCGAGATGCCAGGCATTTGTATTAATAACACATTTGTTGGATGTGCTTCAATTTTGCTAGAAGATGTGATTTGTGCCTTGCAAAAGCCATAAATGCCTAGCTTTTCATAAAAGCTCAGCCTGCAAGGTGATGTAACCCTCTCTGGTTATCATTACACAATAAGATCAATGCGATGATAACCAATAAATGTAGTACACAAGCATTTTTGATAACCCAAAACTTGTTATATTACAACTTTAACACAACAAAAACCAAGGATTGTGGGCCTTACAATTAGCCCTTATACAAGGAAAACTAAGGCTTGAGATCAACAACATATGATCCTCAATCTACCCTTGAACGAGACACACTTGACTTACTTGTTGAAGGAGATCTCACACAGCCCTTTCAATCCATGTACCTTGATTCACACCTGACAGGGCCTTTTCAACCTCTACACACAAAGAATATGGCTACTCTAATACCTTTGCCATTACTCCTCACAAATTCGTCTATTACTTCAAAATGGCTTGCATCTTCAACTCATCAAATTACCTTTAACAGTCCACTTGCTTCACCAAGGATCATTGCACTTAGGCTCAATAAAATTTCCCTTTAGCAACCCTCTTACTTCTCAAACAATGCCTGCTCTTAGGGTCTTTAAAGTATGCCCTCTATCATTCCTTGCTACTCCAAGATGGGTGAACTTAGGGCTTCAACAACCATCCCTCAAAACAATAAATAACCACTTGTATTTATTGTACTTAGGATCTTCTACTAGAATCACTCACATTAATGACTTTCCCTGTGAGTTCACTGAACATAGGGATACCAACATGCTACCCAAACACTACTTAGATGGTCAGACTTCACTCATCAACTTTCAACACTTCTTCTCCACAAGTATGCCCCTCAACCTCTCACATTATGACAAACCCTCACTTTTGTCCTTCTTTGCACCTCTGTCCACACTTAGAGACACTACTCAGCCTGTCTAGGATTCTTGAAACAACTTGCATAATACAAATATAGTGTAACCCTCAACACAGTGACAAGAGAAACCTCTTGTCACTTCCCTTAGGGTCTCGACCCTCTCTTACAAGCATAGAATCATAGTGAACTTCAATAAAATTTAGGACAACCTTTAACTTGGTTGAATATGCACAAAAATAACCCTTATATAAGGTACAAACCAAATAGATAACCTCTTTTAATCTTGTAAAAAAAACTTCACAAGGGCAAAAAAATCACATACATAAATTTTCCTCAAACTTGGGCATACTCGACCTCCATTTCAAACTTGAGAAAACCATGCATGCTCCAAACTCATCCCTCCTTTATGTTGAACATAGCAAAAAGAAATGCTAAAAATAGAAATGTTATAAATAGCATTTCAGGATATACTCCAACTTTGTTGGAAATAGCAAAAACTAGAAATGCTAAAAACAGAATTTCTATAAATAGCATTTCAGGATATATTCCAATTTTGATTTGTCCTTGAATCAAAATTGAGAATTAAAATTCAAATTTAGTCTCACTAGTTGTTTGAAAAATAATTAATTAATTCATCTTGAGTTAATTTGTTGGAGAAAATCAAACATGAAGTCTATGTGAAGACATGCAATAGTTATACCTTTGATTGAGGAAGTTATCCCTTAATTAAGGAGATAAGGATGAGTTGTATTTGAGTTATAATTAGTTAGCTCAGTTAACTGAGTTAAGTTCAATTAGATTACTTCCAACAGTTTTTGGAACTGATTGTGAGTTTAGTTAGTCAATGCATGCATGCATGCAATTAGTGTACTTCAGATAACTGAATATTCTCTCATAAATAACTCATGCATGTCAGTTCAAAGAAAGACCCAGTTGAGATTAAAGACAGGGACATTGTACTATCAGTTGGAGGAATTTTCCTATAAATGAAACTCATCCGTTCATAAGGAATTATCTCCTTCAGAATTGCACAATGATTTTAGAGGTCAGTGTTGTGTGTGAGGTGAGAATCACACAGGTTGCAGCTAGAGGACCCAGGAGAAACTACGTAAGGAAATATGAGGCTTGGAGGACTAAAGAAAGGCATATGTGTTGTCTATTATGCATATGAGCAGTAGTGAGGGATTGTACTGAGAGCTGGATAGCTTGTGAGCCAAAGCTTTGTGTGATCATGAGATATTTCCACTTGTATGATAATACAGATAGCGGGGTTTTTAGCTGAGGCTTTCCCCAAAGTATTCTTCTGTGTTTCATGTGTATGATTTCGTCTTCTCTGTTAGATGTGTTCTAATTGATCTTGCTCGAATTAATTAAGCTTCCGCAAAGTTTGATAGTAGAAGTAAATCAAGTATCTTGCTTTAGTACATTGCATTATCAAGTGATCTACAGTGAGAATTTCTACATGGTATCAGAGCTAGCTGATCCATAGAGAAATTTCTACATGGTATCGGAGCAAAGGTGATCAAAGCAGAGAACAATATACAAAGAAGGGAGAAGTTCAAAGTTTGGAGTTCTTGATTGTAGGTACACAATCGATTTCTTATCACATCTCAAAGTTCACCAATGGCGTTCGATGGCTTGAGACTTGAGTATGCCTTAGATGGCAGCTCAAATTACATAGCCTAGAAGGATCGCATGGAAGCAGTATTAGAGGACAATGGTTTGAAGGACTTCATTGATCATGAAGTCCCCAAGCCAGTAGCAGCTAATGCCCAAGAATTGGCGGAATGGAAGAAATGTGTGGCGAGAGCTAGGAGGATTCTTCTGGAGGGAGTTTGAGACCATATTGTCTCAAGTCTCCATGGGAAGGAGACACCATTTTTAATGTGGAAGACATTGAAGGATCTATATCAGAACAACAGTGATCAGAGGAAGATGGTGCTAAAGGATAAGCTTCGGAAAATCAAGTGTGGAAAGGGCGACACGATTTCTATATATCTGAACAAGCTCACCACCTACAGAGATGAGCTTGGAAGTGTAGGAATAATGACTGTCGATGATGATATGGTGAGTGTTTCTCTCCTCGGTCTTCCTAAGAGCCGGCATAGCTACCAGGACTCAGTGAATGGAAGAGAGAAACTGCCAAATTGGGAACGACTGTGGTCGGATCTCATGCAGGAGGATATCAGGAGGACCATACGAGATGGTTCTTCATCCAAGGAGGATGAAGAAAATCTAGCCTTAGCAAGTAAGGCAAGGAAAGGGAAGGAGAAGGATTCTCATCCCAAATCAATTTCTTCCCATGGTGGGAAGAAGATTGACAAATCTAAAGTGAGATGCTTTAATTGTCATGAGGTGGGCCATTATGCAACTAATTGTCCATTGAAGAAATCCAAGAAGGGATCCTCAGAAGGATCTGAAGGTGAGCCATTGGCCTCTTAGTTCGAATTGGATTTTACCCTCATTGCACGTATGGTTTCATTGATGATGGGTTGTGGTTGGTTTCTTGATAGTGGAGCCTCATTCCACATGACCGACGATAAGAGTTTGTTCAGTACCTTAGAGGAGAAGGACCTCCAGATGTGCATAGAGATGGGCAATGATGGAAAGTACTGTGTTTCACGTGAAGGCATGGTTGCTTTTCAGAGGGAGCATGGAGCTTCTATCACCTTGACAGATGTGAAGTATGTGCTTGGACTGAAGAAGAACTTGGTATCGATCATGAAGATGGAGGATAAAGGCTATGATGTTGTCTTCAGTAAGGGAAAGGTTTTTCTTAGACACATCACCACGAGACAGGTGAAGCAGATCGGTTCACGAGTCAAGAACTTGTATGCTCTTGAGGTTCAAGATGCATGCACGGCCTTGAGGAGTAAGGAAAATTTTGGAGACTTGGTGGTTGAGAGGGAGAGTACATTACCTCTCAACATGCAGCGCCAAAAGAAGTCTCAAGCAATTGTGGAGGAGCCACAATTGGTGAAGTAGCTTTAGGAGGTTGTGGAGCAGCCACAACTCGAGAAGCCGAGAGGAGATCGAGTGGAGGCATCCACTCAAGCAGAGACCAGTAGGGGGAAATTTCGAGCCAAGTGGGCAAAGGGATCACATGCAGCCATACCTCCAGGTATGAGGTGGGGTGAAGTGAAGTGATAGTCCCAAGAAGGTTGAAATAAGGGCAAGATCCTTGAGGTACCCAACCTCTTTGATTAGACCTTGCTACGAGAGCCCCAACGAGGAGTAGCGGGACTGGCTAAGTGGGTAGAGACAAATGCGGATAGAGTGGCAGAGGGAGCTTTAGCATTAGAGGGTGTTTCTAGGCTAACAAGGAAGTTAGTTGGGAGATCAGTTACTTACTTCTCAGTAACTGAGTTGCAGTGCAGCGTTGGGCAGCATGATGCAACATGATGAGAGGAGGTGCAGTGTGGATGCAATGCTGGGAGATAGAACCAACAACAACATGGATGCAACAGGACGAATCAGTGGGATTGAAGCAGTCAGAGATCAAAGTGACAGAGGCTAAAGAAGTCAAATACTGAAGAGCATAGAGGTGTAGAGTTTTCAGTCGACGGAGGCAATAAAAGTCAGAGACTTTGATGACAGATGCATCATACTGATTCAAGTTGGATATTTTTTGTTTCTACAGTTGCTGGAGCAACAACACTTGAGAAAAGTGTTGCATGTAGAACATTTCAAAGGTTCAAGATCGGGTTCGAGTTGAATGCCTTTCTTATTGAGAGGGAGCGTTGAAAATAGCAACAAGAAATGATAAGAATAGAAATGACATAAATAACATTGCTATAAATAGAATTTTAGGATATACTCCAACTCTGTTGGAAATAACAAAAAGTAAAAATGCTAAAAATAGCATTGCTATAAATAGCATTTCGGGATATAATCCAATTTTGATTTGTCCTTGAATCAAAATTGAGAATTAAAATTCGAATTTAGTCTCACTAGCTGTTTGAAAAATAATTAATTAATTCATCTTGAGTTAATAGTTTGGAGAAAATCAAACATGAAGTCATGTGAGACATGGCAACAATATCCCTTTGATTGAGGAAGTTATCCCTTAATTAAGGAGATAAGGATGAGTTGTATTTGAGTTGTAATTAGTTAGCTTAGTTAACTGAGTTAAGTCCAATTAGATTATTTCCAACAGTTTGTGGAACTGATTGTGAGTTCAGTTACTCAATGCATGCATGCATGCAACTAGTGTACTTTAGATAACTGAATATTCTCTCATAAATAACTCATGCATGTCAGTTCAGAGAAAGACCCAGTTGAGATTAAAGACAGGGACATTGTACTATCAGTTGGAGGAATTTTCTTATAAAGGAAACTCATCTATGCAAAAGGAATTATCTCCTTAAGGATTGCACAGTTATTTCAGAAGTCAGTGTTGTGTGTGAGGTGAGAATAACACGGGTTGTAGCTGGAGGACCCATGAGAAATTGCGCAAGGAAATAGGAGGCTTGGAGGACTGAAGGAAGGCATATGCGTTGTCTATTCTGTCTATGAGCAGCAGTGAGGGATTGTACTGAGAGCTGGATAGCTTGTGAGCTAAATCTTTGTGTAATCCTGAGATATTTCCACTTGTATGATAATACAGATAGCAAGGTTTTTAGGTGAGGCTTTCCCCAGAGTATTCTTCTGCGTTTCATGTGTATGATTTCTTCTTCTCTATTATATGTGTTCTGATTAATCTTTCTCAAATTGATGAAGCTTATGCAAATTTTGATAGTAGAATTAGATCAAGTATTTTGCTTTAGTACATCTCATTATTAAGTGATCTACAGTGATAATTTCTACATGGTATCAGAGCTAGTTGATCCATAGAGAAATTTCTACAATTTAAGGCATGTAGCTACTTGAGATTTTTTCTCTCCTTCTAAGGTAGATATCTCTTGAGAAATTCTTCTTGGATGTATGCCAAACAAACCATTTTTCATCCCTTCCTATAGTGTTCTATGGTGGTGTCATTTCTCACCAAGGGTCTCATCACTTTAACCAAGTCGACCTAAGAAAATATGCTCAAACACCATTTCCTTAAGGAATAAAGTTCATTTCATTTGAACTTTTCCTTCACCATTGAACCCCTAGGTGCCCCTTAGCCCTTCAAGGGTGCCCCTCATGCATCGAATGAATAAACTATTAATTTTCCACTTGGGTCCTTGCCCACAACTTTGGGTACATTGCCCATAAAGATCCATTTTCATGGGTAAACTCCTCACAAAACCAGTACCCCACTGATTGTGGGAGTACCTCCCATACTACACATTTCAACACTCCCTCTTAGCGGGGAAGGTACTTCCACTACTCGGAAGTAACTCATCATCGTCAACGAAAATAACCCAATCTTCAGTGTCCGCCACTGCATCATACCCTATAGAATGAACCACACTATTTCGGTAGTGTCCTTGCCTCCAAAAGCCTCTTTCTTATTCCTCTCATGATAGGCCTTCAACCCATTCGACAATTCCTTCTTTCTAGTTGCAGAAGTTTCCTTACTCCCCATTGACCATGTGATCTTCTTGTGTTGCAGATTCTCCCTCTGAACCTACATACTACCACTTAAACTTGAATCCCTCTAAGTCTTAGGAACCTACTTCTTCCCTTTATCTATAGGCTTCCTCATCAGCCCATATAGATCATGCTCCCTAACTCCAATGATAGCTCTAGTAGAGTTAGAGCCCTTGGGCTTGAGCATCACTTTCCCATCTCAAAGTATCACCTCAAACCCCTTCACATTGATCACTAAGACATACTACATGTTGTGGTCAAGCTTTCGTACCCATAGTACATATTGAACACATAACATCCCACCTAACTCCATCTTGAATGGCATAACAACTGACCCTCTAACAATGTTCTGACTCTTATCGCCAACATGCGCAACTTTGAGTCCCATTTAGTTAGAGTTCAAAAACTTCTTGTAAACTTGTCAAAATTTTACAAAATTCATATCAAAATTTTTAGAGAGGAATTGTTTCACCTCATGTAGCAAACCCTTATCATTGGTTGCTAGCAAAATGTCATCCACATATAAAACAAGAAAACAAATTTTACTCC
>APFE030501728.1:38362-48611 GCA_000404065.3 Pinus taeda
GTTCCTTCTCACCCTTGGGAAAGTGTTTCCATGGATTTTGTTGGAGGACTGCCTAAATCTAGGAAAGGTCATGATTATTTGTATGTTGTTGTGGATAGGTTTAGCAAAATGTGTATTCTGATACCTTGTAATAAACAGATTACAACTGAACAAACTGCAAAATTATTTTTTGAACATGTATGGGTTCATTTTGGATTACCCACTTCCATTGTATTTGATCGAGATACCCGATTTGTGGGGAAGTTTTGGTCAAGTCTGTGGGAACTGATGGACACCAAACTGAAGAAAAGCAGAACTTTTCATCCACAAACTGATGGCCAGACAAAAGTAGTCAACATGACAATGATCCAGTTGCTTAGAGGATATTGCAACAAACATCCTAAGCTTTGGGATGAACATTTATATTATATGCAGCGTGCTTACAACAGAGCAAAAAAATCTTCTACACAGAGATCTCCTTTTGAGACCTGTTTTGGTTTCACACCAAGGTCTCCTTTGGATTTTGTCTTTGGTAAAGATACCACAGTTGATGGACACAGTGATGTGGACAGGGCAACTAGGTTCATCAAACAGATCCAGGAGATCCACCAAGCAGTACAGGAACAACTGGAAAAGAGCCAAGCCAAATACAAGGCAATGCATGACAAGCATCGAATGGAGCATAGTTTCCAAGTTGGTGACAAAGTTTGGCTGTATATCAGCAAGGACAGGATGCAAGGTGTAGGTAAAAAGCTAAAGCCTATCAGGTATGGACCCTTCAAGATACTCAAGAAGATTGGTGAGAATGCTTTTCGCCTTGCTCTACCAGCTTACATGCACATCTACTTAGTCGTAAATGCAGATTGCTTGAGATTGTTTGAACCCTCTCTAATTGAGGATCCCAAAGAGCAGAGTCAATTGCTTTCTATTGGTGACCTGCTACTTGAATATCTTAATGAATTGCAGGAAGACACAGTTCTGGATAGGAAGGTGAGGACGTCGCACAGAGGAGATGTTGAGTACCTCAGAGTAGGGCTCAAGGATTCAAATCCGAGCAGTGCAAAGTGGATAGAGATTGGACAAGTGAGGCAATTGTACCCTCACTTAGTCGATGCTTGAAAACCAACTTTTGGTAATCCAAAATTTTTTTTCAGTGGGAAGGTCGTGATCCTAATTGGATCCATGAATATTATCAAAATTCCATGACTATATTAAGATAGGACAGACTTCGAATTTATGAACACAGAGCGATCAGGAAGACCTTTGGATAGTGGTAGATTGCAGCCAGCAAGGAATGACGAGGACCTCGGTCAAAGCGCGCTGACCGAGGCCCATGGAGTCCACGCAGGAGGCAAAACTGGCACCTGGGAAGCCCGGATCGGGAAACAGAGGCCATTTCTGATCGTGCATCGTTGGGCAAAACCCCCCGAGAAGGAAAGGCCCCGAGCGCTCAGTCGCATGGGAAGCCAGGAAACCATGGGGAAAGCGCTAAGGTGAAAGGTGGGACCCACACTCCAAAATTGGCGGTATATCGGGGGCACCCTTGGGCGGTAAGCGGATTTGGCTGAAACCAAACAATTCCATTCATCGCATGACGCGTGTCTGGCGGATGAGAGAGAAAACTTCCGCTCATCGCATGCTATCGGTCAAGCAAGTCAACTGCACGAAATGAGCGAATAACGTCAGATCTGGGGGTTCTATATCTAACGACGGAGATCACACCCAATGGAGGAACCAGATTTGACAAGGGAATTAAGTCGTGACATAAAGAAGTCTGAAGTCCGATTTGACCGCTAAGTTGGTGGATGAGTCATTCCACCGTGCAACTGGATTACCGAACCATCAAGGAAGAGCTGGCGCAGTTCGTAAGAGGACAAGTGGCCACTTCCCTGTAAGCCATTGATGATGACGCAAAGGCAGGGACCTCCAAATGAACAGTAGCAGGCGAACCGAAGGGGCGGAAGAGGAATCGAACAGTCATGAGATAGATCGGCTTTAAGCCATGAATAGACAGAGAATAGAACACGATGAAGAGGAGAGAAGAAGAGAACAAAGACAGAGAGAGAAAAGAAGAGACAGTGAAGCAAAAAGCAGAAAACAGAGAGCCGAGCTGACCTAAGGCAGCATCAAGTAGACAAAAAGCTTGAGAGGTTCAAGCAATCCCTGAGAGGATCTGTTGGGAATTGAGCACCACATTGGGCTCTTCCCATTAAAGACCAGAGAGGTCAAGATCTGGTAAGAAAAAGAGTCTGTGTACTCTAGTGGCTTGGGGGATCCAAGAACCACCCTACCAAACATTATCTGTTTCAGGAGACTCAAATTGAGCTCCTCATTGCAAATCTCTACTTTGAAGACACAATAAAAGAAGGCCACCACTGAAAGTTGGACCGGAGACGTAGCCCTGGAGAATAGGGTGAACTCCTTACTAAATCTGTTGTGTTCTTACATTTGCTTACTGTGTTTCTCTTACTGTTTTCCATTCTTCCAGTGTCTGTGTATTTTGCAATTTGATCGATCCATTGCCTAAAATAACATAGACACACACCAGCACATGAGTCTGTAATATCTTCATTTATTAATTAATTAACTGAGGTCACTCACGAGTGATTATCAAATTAGTGATATGGTCAGTTATGATAGCACTTTAAACAAGTGTACTTGCTTTTTAGGTAAATAATATTTAATACTAAAATAATCTTTTGAGAATAATTATATAGAAAAAATTGTCTATCATGTTAATATGATTTCCGTTATGTGTTTTATTCATAGTAGACAAATTTTAAATGAAGTTCCTTCTTAGTAAGGTGGAAATTGAAAATAAAATAGTTAAATTTAAAGATTTGATAATTGTATTATTGGTTTAAGGTAAAAAAAATAATTGGTAGATTTTTGCTTTTAGGTCAAATGACATTGTGTTGTGCAAAAGCTACAATAACAATAATGGACATAATCAAGATAAATTTATTTAATACTTTGCAGATTTAGATATCTATGTAACTCACATACTTATTCATAAAATGAACACAAGAAGACACATCTTCATGTATCTAGTAATTTTTTGCTTTTGGTATTAAATATACGTCTTATTAATATATGTTTTTCAATTTAAATGTAATACAAACTAATATATGTTTTTGAATTTATCTAAAAGAAAATTTCTCAATGTGAAATAAATGAGAAAGGTTATATTTGTATTTAAAATGAAAAAATATCCTTCCTTGAGTCACTATTATCACACTTAGCAAAACAACTCTAAGTAATTAATATGTGAAAAAAATAATTATATATTTATTTAATTCAATGTATTGAATTTTTATATAAATTAAGATAAAGATTAACTTATATGGATATAGATTTTGTTTTATTGAAATAAATTTCGATTTATTGGAAATTAAAAAATGTAAATAATTGTACTTGATTTGCTTTAAAATTTTATTGTTTTATTAAAACTTTAAAGAGTAACATATCACCATAGTTTTGATATGTGAAAAGATTAAGAAGGTTAATATTCTCACAAATATTTTGAATTTATGATATAATGTGGGTGTACTAAATATATTTAAAGAAAAAATGCAACTTCTTATAAATGAAAATTTATTTCTATCTACAATATAATATATTGGAGATTGTCCAATGTCATATTTCTATGTGATTAGTAGAGATTTGTTTAAATATTAAAGTGTTGGAATTCTTCTTTGAGTTAGTAAAAATATATTCTCATTATTTTGTTCATGATCTCTTCCAAAAGATGTTATAACTTTAAAATTCATAACCATATAAGATAATAAAAATAAGAGTCTCAGATATGCTATAGTAAAAAAAGTTATTTTTAAATCCATAATAAATTTTATGTGTCTCTTTTTTTAATATTAAATTTTCAATTTAAAATATATATTTTGAAAGTCAATGTACAGTGTGGGTGAGAATCACGAGGAAAATTCGAATGATATAAATGTGTGTCGTGGTCGTTGAAATGCCTTCCATCCCTTTAGTATCGTGGTGTCAGCGAAAGCGATAATTACATGTCAAACTAACACAAACACCAATGATCGCATGAGTTTGCTAGGTTTTGAGTGAGAAATAAGCACACTAACACATTTAAAATGAAAGTTTTCAGTGTGATATTTTGAACTTTTAGGTATCAGAATTTGGTGGAAAAATTTGAGGTGAAATCTTGATTTATGTTATTTAAACTCGTTTTTTGAGTATATATATATAGATTCGACACCCTAAAAACCCATAAATCACTTCGATTGTGCAAAGTTTACTTATAAACTTATAATTTCAATAAATTCCTACCAAATTTTAAAAAATTAACCTAATTTTACTAATACGTTACTCTTTCCGCCCTTTTAACTTCACTAACTTTTTGTTCCTTCCCATATCTGCCCTTCATGACATTGGTATTGAATATTGAATGGAAACACGTGAGAGTTTACGTCGTCAGCAAACCCACACCTTTCGTCATCGACGAACATGGGATAACTCTCGAGTCTCAACGGTCCATAAAATATCAAACAAAAATAAATACAATACAAAACATGAGGTATAGTATGAAAACATTGTTTCCAATCGATGGTTTTTGAAATTTGGACTATTATTAGTGTCTTGGGTTTTAGCTTAAATGGTTGAGAACATTATTTGCTTTCTCATCCACTTGTGTTCAATTTCAAGGGATATGTTTGACCCATTGTAATAAAGCTAGGAGAGTAAGTTAACTACTTATGTGAGGTCTCAACTTTTGAGAAGTCATAAGTTATTGGTGTATCTAGCTTATAAAATATTTGATATACTATTGATATTATAGTCTCAATTCTTACTAAATCATAACTTATTGATATATATGACTTGTAGAAGGTTGGATACTTGGTTTTATAGTGATAGCTGGAAATTTGTTCCCAAACCTTCCTCATATTGCTCTAACATATCACAGATTGACCATAATTAACAAAATATATATTAAACTATTATTATTAAAACTAAAATAAATTAATATCTTAAAATTTATAATTTATAAAACTTATAATTAAAAAGAAAAGAGAGGCTAAATTAAGGATGAAAACACCCCTTTTAACTTATCACCATTAAACAAGTGCTACATAGTAGCTTGTCCTTATTGTTCACATTAGTAAAGCAATGCCTACTTACCATAGTTTGTTTGCAAAATACACACAAATACTAATGACATATGATTTTAAGTTATGATGCTACAAATTCTTTTTGTTCTATAAAAGTGTGATTCGAGCTTTCCAAAATGAGTTCTCTCTAAGCTAAGAGAGATTAAGATATATATTTTTTTGTTTGGCAAGAAATATAATTATTTATAATTATACTTATATTAGAAATGATATAAAATAATATAATTTATTAATATATGTAAAAAAAATGATATATAAATATGTTGATATTTAAGAAATCAATTTACATGTTTCTTTGTTGGTATTGTTTAAAATAGAGAGTAATGTTGATGTCTTTAACACATTTTATTTAAATTTTTTATTATTTAATCAGTGTAATGTTATTTTATGAAATGTATATTATAATTTTATACAGTAAAATAATTTAAAATGTTTAAAAATATAATATTTTTCAAAATCATTCTTCTTAATTTAAATATAGAATATAAATAATTGTTCTTACAATTATTTATTTTAAATGCATATTTATGGCTTATGCATATCTAAATGTGTGCATATTATGATATAAATTATATGTAAATGCTTACACATTATTATATAACTTTATCTATTGACAACACTTTAAATTAGTATTTAACTTGCCCTTGGACCTTTCTTATCACAAGGGGCTTATTTTATTATTAATAAGTCAGAGTTATGAAAAAATCAAGATGTATGTGGGACATTTTATTATCAATTAATAAGAGGTGGAAAAAATAAAAATGTATGTGGGACATTTTATTATCAATTAATAAGAGGAGGTATAAATAATTAGAAGGCATATGAAATTGAAAGTATGATTAGTATTTATTTTAATTAGCTATGGTTATGAGAGTAATGGAGGTGTCGAGGCTTTTGTACAGAAAGGTGCATGAAGCGAGATGTCAGGTATTTGTATTAATAACACATTTGTTGGATGTGCTTCAATTTTGCTGGAAGATGTGATTTGTGCCTTGCAAAAGCCATAAATGCCAAGCTTTTCATAAAAGCTCAACCTGCAAAGTGATGTAACCCTCTCTAGTTATCATTACACAATAAGATCAATACGATGATAACCAATAAATGCAGTACACAAGCATTTTTGACAACCCAAAACTTGTTATATTACAACTTTAACACAACAAAAACCAAAGATTATGGGCCTTACAATTAGCCCTTATACAAGGAAAACTAAGGCTTGAGATCAACAACATATGATCCTCAATCTACCCTTGAACGAGACACACTTGACTTACTTGTTGAAGGAGATCTCACACAACCCTTTCAATCCACGTACCTTGATTCACACCTGACAGGGCCTTTGCAACCTCTACACACAAAGAATATGGCTACTCCAATACCTTTGCCATTACTTCTCAGAAGTTATTCTATTACTTCAAAATGTCTTGCATCTTCAACTCATCAAACTACTACCTCTAACAGTCCACTTGCTTCACCAAGGATCATTATACTTAGGCTCAATAAATTTTCCCTTTAGCAACCCTCTTACTTCTCAAATAATGCCTACTCTTAGGGTCTTTAAAGTATACCCTCTATCATTCCTTGCTACTCCAAGATGGGTGAACTTAGGGCTTCAACAACCATCCCTCAAAACAATAAATAACCACTTGTATTTACTGTACTTAGGATCTTCTACTAGAATCACTCACATTAATGACTTTCCCTATGAGTTCACTAAACATAGGGATACCAACATGCTACCCAGACACTACTTAGATGGTCAGAGTTCACTCATCAACTTTCAACACTTCTTCTCCACAATTATGCCCCTCAACCTCTCACATTATGACAAACCCTCACTTTTGTCCTTCTTTGCACCTATGTCCACACTTTTAGAGACACTACTCAGCCTGTCTAGGATTCTTGAAACAACTTGCATAATACAAATATAGTGTAACCCTCAATACAGTGACAAGAGAAACCTCTCGTCACTTCCCTTAGGGTCTCGACCCTCTCTTACAAGCATAGAATCATAGTGAACTTCAATAAAATTTAGGAAAACCTTTAACTTGGTTGAATATGCACAGAAATAACCCTTATATAGGGCACAAACCAAATAGATAACCTCTTTTAATCCTGTACAAAAAAAAACTTCACAAGGGTAAAAAAATCACATACATAAATTTTCCTCAAACTTGGGCATACTCAACCTCCATTTCAAAATTGAGAAAACCATGCATGCTCCAAACGCAACCCTCCTTTATGTTGAACATAGCAACAAGAAATACTAAAAATATAAATTCTATAAATAACATTGCTATAAATAGCATTTTAGGATATACTCCAACTTTGTTGGAAATAGCAAAAACTAGAAATGCTAAAAATAGAATTTCTATAAATAGCATTTCGAGATATATTCCAATTTTGATTTTTCCTTGAATCAAAATTGAGAATTAAAATTCGAATTTAGTCTCACTAGCTATTTGAAAAATAATTAATTAACTCATATTGAGTTAATTAGTTGGAGAAAATCAAACATGAAGTCTATGTGAAGACATGCAATAGTTATACCTTTGATTGAGGAAGTTATCCCTTAATTAAGGAGATAAGGATGAGTTGTATTTGAGTTATAATTAGTTATCTCAGTTAACTGAGTTAAGTCCAATTAGATTAGTTCCAACAGTTTGTGGAATTTATTGTGAGTTCAGTTAGTCAATGCATGCATGCATGCAATTAGTGTACTTCAGATAATTGAATATTCTCTCATAAATAACTCATGCATGTCAGTTCAGAGAAAGACCCAGTTGAGATTAAAGATAGGGACATTGTATTATCAGTTGGAGGAATTTTCCTATAAATGAAACTCATCCATGCAGAAGGAATTATCTCCTTTAGAATTGCGCAGTTATTTTAGAGGTCAGTGTTGTGTGTGAGGTGAGAATCACATAGGTTGCAGCTGGAGGACCCAGGAGAAACTACGTAAGGAAATAGGAGGCTTGGAGGACTAAAGAAAGGCATATATGTTGTCTATTATGTATATGAGCAGCAGTGAGGGATTGTACTGAGAGCTGGATAGCTTGTAAGCCAAAGCTTTGTGTAATCATGAGATATTTCCACTTGTATGATAATACAGATAGCGGGGTTTTTAGCTGAGGCTTTCCCCAGAGTATTCTTTTGCGTTTCATGTGTATGATTTGTTCTTCTCTGTTAGATGTGTTCCGGCTGATCTTGCTCGAATTGATTGAGCTTCCGCAAAGTTTGATAGCAGAAGTAGATCAAGTATTTTGCTTTAGTACATTGCATTATCAAGTGATCTACAATGAGAATTTCTACATGGTATCAGAGCTAGCTGATCCATAGAGATATTTCTACATGGTATCAGAGCAAAGGTGATCAAAGCAGAGAACAATATACAAAGAAGGGAGAAGTTCAAAGTTCAAAGTTCTTGATTGTAGGTACATAATCGATTTCTTATCACATCTCAAAGTTCACCAATGGTGTTCAATGGCTTGAGACTTGAGTATGCCTTAGATGGCAGCTCAAATTACATAGCCTAGAAGGATCGCATGGAAGCAGTATTAGAGGACAATGGTTTGAAGGACTTCATTGATCAAGAAGTCCCCAAGCCAGTAGCAGCGAATGCCCAATAATTGGTGGAATGGAAGAAATGTGTGGCGAGAGCTAGGAGGATTCTTTTGGAGGGAGTTTGAGACCATATTGTCTCGAGTCTCCATGGGAAGGAGACATTGTTTTTAATGTGGAAGACATTGAAGGATCTACATTAGAACAACAGTGATCAGAGAAAGCTGGTGCTAAAGGAAAAGCTTCGGAAAATCAAGTGTGAAAAGGGCGACATGATTTCTATATATCTGAACAAGCTCACCACCTACAGAGATGAGCTTGGAAGTGTAGGAATAATGACTGTCGATGATGATATGGTGACTCTTTCTCTCCTCGGTCTTCCTAAGAGCCGGCATAGCTACCAGGACTCAGTGAATGGAAGAGAGAAACTGCCAAATTGGGAACGACTATGGTCGGATCTCATGCAAGAGGAGATTAGGAGGACCACACAAGATGGTTCTTCATCCAAGGAGGATGAAGAAAATCTAGCCTTAGCAAGTAAGGCAAGGAAAGGGAAGGAGAAGGATTCTCATCCCAAATCAATTTCTTCCCATAGTGGGAAGAAGATTGAAAAATCTAAAGTGAGATGCTTTAATTGTCATGAGGTGGGCCATTATGCAACTAATTGTCCATTGAAGAAATCCAAGAAGGGATCCTCGGAAGGATTTGAAGGTGAGTCATTGGCCTCTCAGTTCAAATTGGATTTTACCCTCATCGCATGCATGGTTTTATTGATGATGGGTTGTGGTTGGTTTCTTGATAGTGGAGCCTCATTCCACATGACCGACGATAAGAGTTTTTTTAGTACCTTAGAGGAGAAGGACCTCCAGATGTGCATAGAGATGGGTGATGATGGAAAGTATTGTTTTTCACGTGAAGGCACGATTTCTTTTCAGAGGGAGCATGGAGCTTCCATCACCTTGACAGATGTGAAGTATGTGCTTGGACTGAAGAAGAACTTGGTATCAATCATGAAGATGGAGGACAAAGGCTATGATGTTGTCTTCAGTAAGGGAAAGGTTTTCCTTAGACACATCACCACGAGATAGGTGAAGCAGATTGGTTCACGAGTCAAGAACTTGTATGCTCTTGAGGTTCAAGATGCATGCACGGCCTTGAGGAGCAAGGAAAATGTTGGAGACTTGGTGGTTGAGAGGGAGAGTACATTACCTCTCAACATGCAACGCCAGAAGAAGTCTCAGACAATTGTGGAGGAGCCACAATTGGTGAAGTAGCTTTAGGAGGTTGTGGAGCAGCCACAACTCGAGAAGCCGAGAGGAGATCGAGTGGAGGCATCCACTCAAGCAGAGACCTCCAGTAGGGGGAAATTTCGAGCCAAGTGGGCAAAGGGATCACATGCAGCCATACCTCTAGGTGTGAGGTGGGGCGATGTGAAGTGATAGTCCCAAGAAGGTTGAAATAAGGGCAGGATCCTTGAGGTACCCAACCTCTTTGATTAGACCTTGCTATGGGAGCCCTAACAAGGAGTAGCAGAACTGGCTGAGTGGGTAGAGACAGATGCGAATGGAGTG